>CP139503.1:246442921-246456627 GCA_021014915.2 Artemisia tridentata subsp. tridentata
CATCAGCAGAATTCTTCCTTAGCAGAATTCCCAACAGCTATCCAAGAAGCTGCTGATCACTCTCAAAAATGGCACGATGGAACCTCTACTAGATATAAGAGCAGCACTAATTTTGACGGGTTTGCTGCAATTCAAGCTCAATTGGATAAAATTAGTAGAGAGATGAAGAAGCGTGATGAGAAAGTTTATGCTGCCCAAGTTGGATGTGAAAAATGCGAAGGACCTCACTACACTAAGGATTGCCCTAAAATGAATGAAAGTGAGACTTTTGAAGAAGCATACTACACACAATTTGGACAACCATTCCGACCTTCAGGAAGATTTAGGGAAGCTGCTCCGGGATACTATCAAAAGAACAACTTTAATCCCACTTATCAAGAAAGGAGGCAGACTTTGGATGACACTTTAAAGCAAATTATGGCCAATGCTGCTAAAAGACATGAAGAGAACACTGCTATGATCAAAGAAATCTGAGCCTCAACGGATACTATAACAAGAAATCAAGGAGCTTCGATCAAAGCATTGGAACAACAAATCGGACAAATGAGCAAAGTTCTTCAAGAAAGGGGATACGGAAGTTTACCTAGCTCAACTGAAACTAACCCAAGAGATCATGTCAAGGCCATATGCACTACTGAAGAAGTCACGCCTAACATACCTTTTCCTAGAAGATTGATGAATGGTAATGATTCTGCAAAGCCCGAATTTTTCTTTAATTCTTCAATTAGTTTAAGGAGGTTACTCAAAGAGAAGGCAAAGATTGAAGAGGAGATCAAGGCTACAATGAAAGAAGAGAGCTCTGCAACCGACTTACGTGCCTTGCCTCATAAAGAAAAGGACCCAGGAAGTTTTACTTTACCTTGTTCAATTAATGACATATCTTTCAATAATGTATTACCTGACTTAGGAGCTAGCGTTAGTGTTATGCCCCTTAAGACATTCACTACCCTAGGACTAGGAAAATTAGCACCAACTAAGTTGCTTATTGAATTGGCTGATAAAACGGTAAAACGACCTGAAGGGGTTGCTGAAAATGTGCTAGTTAAGATTGAGAAGTTTGTTTTCCCCGTAGACTTTGTTATATTAGATATGCCCAAGGATGTTAAGATTCCTTTAATCCTTGGAAGACCTTTCTTGTCTACCGCCCATGCTAAGATTAATGTGTTTAAAAGAAAAATCTCATTAAAGGTAGGGAATAATAAACTAGTCTATAAGTGCCAAAATCCTGCTAAGAGCATAATTAAAGGCGTCTATGTGCTAGGATTTAGAGAACGTATGGACCTCGATCTAGAAGCTAGGTTTATGGGAGAAACCTTGGTAAATAATGAATCACTTGAGACCTATAGTGGAGACTACATTGAATTAAATGATCTTAATTTACCAATAGGAATCAATGATCGATTTATGGAGGATTTTGAACCCGAAATTGAAGAAGGAGAAATTATGGATGTACCTAGAATCAATATGATCAACACTAAGAATTATGATGAATTTGAAGGATATCCTAGTTTCTGTGATTGTGGTAGAAAGATCCATGTAGATTGTGCTTATATTTACAATTTCCTTGCATGATAGGATTTAAACAGGTTAGTGCCAACTTTTTCCCTATTTTACCAATTAATGTAATGTCAAAAGATTTCTATAATTCTATAATGAAAAACAAAATTGAGTATAGAGGAAAAAACGTAGTTGGAATGTTTATGAATGTACCTATTTTTGTTGGGAATTTAACTATTGTTACAGATTTCACCGTGGTGGAAAACATGGATGCTTATCGAGATGTTGAGATGGGTGACGTGATCGTTGGGAAACCATTTTGTAAGGAGGTCGAAATTAACGCTAAAAGATTTGAAGGAAATATCACCTTTCAAAGTGGAAGCAACGTTATCACTTACATGATGCCTCGTGCTCACCCAAGGTTTAAACATGCCCCTAACAAATTTTGTTACAAATTTACACCATTTCTTTTTGTAGATGAAAATGACGCTGAGAAAGGGATCGAATATCCGTACCAAAAGATGAAAGGATTCTACAAAGGTGTACTTGAATTGGGGCCGGAATATGTTCGTGACGAAGTAATTCACAACTACATCGTGCACGGACATGTGGGGATCAATAGAACAAAATAAGGAGCTGAACGTGAGTCTAACTTGAAGACTCTGGAATAAAGACAAGTGCTGACCGGGAGACAACCCGGAAGAAATCTTTTTTTTTACTTTTCTTTTCTGTGTCGAGTCTGTCAGACCTGCAGAAGATACGGCGCATCTCAATCCTAAGATGCGACGCATCGCCTGCAATGGTCATATCTTATTTTATTTTCTGCATTTTTATTTTTGACTTTAAAACTTTCTGTCAGTATTTTAATGCGGCGCATCCCTGGTTAAGGATGCGACACATCTTTTATTCTGATTCGTATTTATTCCAGGCTCGATACGGCGTATCTTTTTCCATAAGATACGGTGTATCGACTGACCTGATGATTTTCATTTTAATTTTTTTTAGTTTTATTTTTACTAACTACTAATGTATTATGCAAGTTTGAACCTTCTTAATTCAGGTGTGTTAAAGTCTGAATGGTATTATAGATTCCTGCATTCTTGTGGATACATCATTTTTGAAGCTTAAACGTTCTCATCCACAAGAATGATGATTTTTGCTCTTATACGAATAATGGAGGATCATACCGAGCAAATCTCAGGGGAGTTTTTTTGTTCTAATTCTTTTATTTTCCAGTTTTTAACCTTTAACACAAACAACGAGGACGTTGTTTAACTTAAGTGGGGGGATGGAGAATTAGAACGTTTACTTGTCCTTATTTTTCAAAAATATGCTTAATATGTACTTAATATGCTTAAATTTAAAATTTTTCTAGCATGTTTTTTGTTTAATCTAAGTTGCATAGCTGCACACATAACCTTATTTTCAAAAATTGTGAACTTATCAAAATTCACAAATCTATGAGTGTGCCGGTGACTTGTAAACTTTAGAACTTGGCTTATATACTATTCGAGACCACCATAATAAGTATTATCTATATAATTGGAATGACTTGTCTAAATTGGTAAATTTCGAGGATTACACCCAAATAGCCTTTATATGTTATGTGATATTAACTAACTACACTGGTTAGTTAACCCCCGTATAAACCCTTTGTTACTCTCACTTTTAGAGTAAGATACCCCTAGAAAAACCCTCAGAGCCATTCCTTTCGTTTCTTACACCTTTGTTATAATGTTTCGTTACACCCTTACACCTTAGCCTACCCTGTAGATTAAAATCCGTGGTTAATTGCTTTAGGCAAAGTGTGTTTCCTTACATTACCTGTGTTCGCGTGCGTAATTCATTATCTTTGGTTAGATCAGGAAATTGCACAATGCAATTGGTATGAAAGTAAATATTGTATAACTTTGAGTTTATTTTTCATGTGTTTACTACTTTCACTATTACAGTTATTTCTGAAAGTATGAAGAGTACGGAAAAATTATCCGGAAAAATAGTGATAGAAAAGTTGTGAAATTTTACACATATATGTTGATGTCAAAAAAAAAAAAAAAAAAAAAAAAAAAAAAAAAAAAAAAAAAAAATCGTAAAAATAGAAAAGAAAAAGAAAAAGGAAAAGTTGGAAGTTTGTTTTAACCAACTTATGTAAAGTTTTGTATTAAGTGGTTGATATCACCACTATTTGTTGTATATTATATTTATGGATTGAATGGGAGTTGGCCGTTATGGGAACGCCAACTAAGGTTATTCTTTGATTGAGATCTTGTTGAGTATAATTCGTGTCTACCTAAAGCGTGTGTTTCAAGTGTTAAAGCGTGAGTTATTCAATGATATGAGTCTTATTTATGGGATGGTTGGGAAAGTGATTAACCACACTTAGGATTTTAATTTATCTGTTTTGTTTATTTTTCATTTTACACCAATTTGTATCCCAAATATTATCCATACCCTATATCATTCTTTATCCAAACCTTTGATTTATTGAGATTAGGGATTTGAGCAATCTTAAGTATCGTAGTCGTGGATTCGGCTATGTATTTATGATTTTGTCGCCCTTTTTGATATAATATTATTGGTGAAGATTACTTGGTCCTATCTTTAGCCTATTCGAGTTAAGGATTTGAGCAATTGCAAGTATCGTGGTCGTGGATTCGATCATGTATTTGTGATTTTGTCGCCTTTTCTGGAATATGAGATCGATAGAGATTAAAAAGGATGATCAACCCTTAACCAACAAACCCTTTTTACCGCTTTAGACTTGTTATTCCTTGGCTTTAGTGGGGAGATGTGTATACTTGCCAAGCTTATGATAGAATATTCGTCACGACTGGACAGTTAAACGATTAGATTTGCTTTTATCGAAATATTTTATTTTATTTCTAATTCGTTAAGTGTTTGGTTGTGCAATTATAACAAAACGAATACATGCTTAAATATAAAAATAAATCCTAATATCTTTTAGGATACATTTTCATAAGATTTATTCTAAGGTTTACTTGGGGACAAGTAAAGTTCAAGTGGGGGGATATTTGATGAACTCAAATAAGTACATTTTATTATCATCATTTGTCCTATTTATTTGACTTGTTTTATTATATTATCTGTGAGAATTGATACGTTAATGTTTACTTTTGTAATTCTCAGGTAAAAACAAGTATTATGTGAAACTTGGCGATTTTGGACTAATTATGGAGCAAAACAAGCAAGATGTTAAGAGTCTATTGAAATGTACAAGATCAAGATCATTCTGCTCCAGATACGCCGCAACATACTTCTTACATACGGCGTATCACTATCAAGATTTCACAAGTTACAATCCAAGACAGCAAAGGACATGCGCCGCATAGAGAAATGGAGTTACGCCGCATCTTAAGGCGGTGTACGAATATTCCTGAATATATTAATCTTGGACCCCACGCAAAGTTAAGTCAATGCGCCGCATCTACTTATCCTATGCGCCGCATCTAACCCTCAGACAGAAACTATAAATACCCCAAAGTCAGACGAATTTGAGAGGTTGGACAGTGCAAGATACCATACGTACGAGTACCAAACCAGAGACGAATTCAGACGTATTAGCAGCACAAGACACACCCTGAACGAAGACACAAGAGCTGTAAGAAGGTCCTGCATGTATTCAATTCATTAAGTAGTTTTGTTTTATTGTATTAGTACACTTTAATTCATCAGGATTGATGGGCTGATGTCATGTGACTACGGAATATCATGCACACCCTTTAAAATTGTTTTCCCATTAATTAAAGTTTATATGTTGATGTCTTTGGTGACTTTTATTAGTGCATTGATAACCTCTGTGTCTAGCTGAGCATTGCTTGGGTCGCCATGCCCCTTCCTCGCCTATTTGTTTCAGCGTCTCTTTAATAAATAGGATAGACATAAGTAATCATTAAGGGTTTACTCGCCGATAAGATTAGAGCCAACGAGAAAGGTTTAATTATATACACTTCATATAAAACTAGCAATAAAACAAGTGACAAGCTACTTAATTATCAGGACAGGTCTTCTTATTGTCTCAAGTATCTATCTGTGTACGTGTGTGCTAATCGCTGATTCGTGCTCATTAGTTTAGTTTTCCATTTAATCATAACCAAACCGTGCCAGTCTCTCAGGCTGAACCCCCTTGCGTTAGATTAGGTTGTACAGCTAACTTAAGATATTAAAATACTGATTAGAATAACTAGATAATATGTTCCACTCTTAGTGATCGACACTCTACTTACCATTATATTCATACTGACCGGGTACACTGCTCGTTAAGTATGTGTGTTATTGATAAGTCGGCTAAATATAAATTTAAAACTTGAGTAGGCATTAATACTGCTATACCGCAACGACACATCGCACGCATCAACAGATATATACAAATAGATAACTAAAGCAAGAGAATAACTGAAATGAAATCATAAGGATCTGCTGGATAAAAATGATATAAGTCACAATAAGTAGTAAAATGAACGGATAAGTGAAACGAAACCACGAGAACCTGCTGAACAAGATATCAATGAAATGTGGGATATATGATAATGGAATCAAAGCATAACAAGGAATATGAAACGGATAACAATCATAATAAGGAAATGCGCAAGTAATAAACATATATCATATCATAGCAAATTATACATAGGAGCAGCAGACTCCAATAGTACTAGTGTGAAATGGGGTGTAAGGCACACACACACAATCCATTCACTAAATAACTGAACTAAACAAAGTACCTAGGATGCATCCATACGCTCCCTGCAAAACAGATATACATATACAAGTTCGAGACTGTGCATACGTACGTTAATATAATAATAATAAATATGGTGGCCATGGTTGCTATATAGTGTCAATACCATTAGTGCATCAATGGCACGGCCATGGACTGACTGGCTACAAATATGGGCAACATAATAGGCATAGTACACACAATATAATGATACGGGATAATGACAAATTATCCAACTCAGATAATAGTTATATGAATAGAATATAGCATGAAACGAATAATCAAACAAATAACTAAACAAATACGGATCAAAGCATAACAAATATCAGGAAACAATGAGTCATGAGAAATCCTTAAGGATATAGTACAACCAGATTATTTAATTATGAAAATCATTTAAATGTTGTTTTCATGAAAGTATTTTTTTAAAAGACGTTTTCATAAGAGTCATTAAACCTTCATATAAAAAGTGGTGTCGCCTCGGTTTCATAGAAATCATTTTAAAAATAGTATTTCTCAAAACCATTATTAAGATATATATTCAAAAAGGTTTTTCATACAACTCATACTATATAATGGATTACAAAATATCAAAGGATTTAGATACTGAAGTCACAGAAGATAACGAACGAATCATATCACACAAAACAACCAAACGAATATCAAATGGATCATATTCAGAATATTAAACATCAAGGAATTAAGTCATGAGATACCCTTACTGAGAAAAGGCAGAATATTTGTACCTTAACGTGAATGAAAGGAAAGCAAACGACTGAATGAACACAAGGAAACAACGTCGTACCTCTTCAAATGATCTACACGAATTAGGGATCATTTAATATTTATATGTTTATAAGTTACAAATGGTTTTAATGATTTATACTTATAGTTATACTCATAACTTATTTTAGGTTTATTTTACAAATCTGGGTCAGTTTCTTATGAATTTTAAGACACATCAAATGAACTCCATAGACTCTTCCAATTTTTTCTAAGGTTTCCACATGAGTTAAGTAGTTACTAAAATTTTTGCAGATTTTATTAATAAGTGTAAGTACCCCTTTAAAATTCATCTTTCTAGACCTACCCAGAAAAATAACTGCACAGACACCCAGAAAGTTTTCCCTTAACAATCCCATTTTGACACTTCAAAAACATCAACCAAAATTAAACGAATCCACACATATCCTATATATTACCCTTGTCAAATTATAGCTCTTAACCCCTCACGGTTTGGAAACTAAAATTCAAAAACACTAGCTGAATTTTCAGACTCCTAAACTTAGGATTGACACTTAATCTTCCAAAATTCAAATGACTACCTTCCCGACCTCCAATGACTAAGAAACTTATATATTCAGAAATTACACATTTTGAACTCAGTTTTAGGGTTAAGAAGCCTGCAAAAACACTTTGGTATCATCAAGATTTACCCCATTCAATCCGACCCAAAAATCTGGACAGCATGCAGTGAGACAGAAAACAATTCCCTAATCCTTATTCCTTTTAAATGATTTTAGCAACATGTTATCACCACGTTTAGACCCTTAGTTTGACACATGAACATACACAAAAACACCAAAATATTTACGAGTCACAAGCCAAAACAACTACACATAAAATCATTACCAAATCAGGCCCCTCGTTAAACATCTATTACGCCTAGGGTTTCCAGTTTAGGCTCTCAATAAATGGTGTCATTAAAAGGTTGTCTAGGGCTTGTTTTAGTTCATTAGTCAACAAGCATGCTTGATGTGAAGAGAGCACAACCAGATTCAAGACACATACAAATGTATCACACACACCACGTTCACACATGTATAGGGTGTTATAGATTAAGCCTCATTCAATGCATAATAATTATTATCTAGGGCTGTTTTCTGTAAAACATATTAACGTATGACACATTTTAATATGATGATTTCAAGGATACTAGACTGAATAAAAGGGCTGTTCGAAAAGGATAGGGAACAAGACTCGACATCTCATGATTGCATGCGATATGGAGTTTAAGAGTTACCTCCAGTCGAATCGTAAATTGAGACTGAATTCACTACAAAAAAAAGGCTTTCAGAGACTGAATTTCTAGGGACTGAATTTCTAGGACTGATATATCAGTCGCTGATACATAGCATCGGTAACTGAAACATTAGTTACTGATACTTTTAAGGACTGACCTTTTATTGACTGATTGCGGCGAAAAATCAGTCCTCGATTCAGTGACCCCATATCTAAGACTAAATTTTAGTTACTAATATGCCTGTACGGGAAAAAAAATTTGGAGGCAAATTTGTTAGTGACTGAATAAGGGTGACAATTCAGTCCCTAGTAGATGTACATCATATCTAAGACTAAATTTCAGTTACAAATATATTTGCGCAATAAAAAAATTTGCCTAAAAATTTGTTAGTGACTGAATTATAGTCACAGTTCGGTCCCTAATACATGGAGATCATAGCTAAGACTAAGTTTCAGTTACAAATATGTCTACACAATAAAAAGGTTTGGAGGGAAATTTTTTAGTGACTGAATTTCAGTCACAGCTGCGTCCCTATTACATGGACATCATACCTAAGACTAAAATTCAGTTACAAATATGTTTGCGCAATAAAAAAAGTTTGGAGGGAAATTTGTTAGTGACTGAATTTGAATCACAACTCACTCCCTAATACATGGACATCATAGCTAAGACTAAAGTTCAGTTACAAATACGTATGCAAAATAAAAAAACTTTTGAGAGAAAATTGTTTATGACTGAATTTTAGTCCCACATAAACCTCTTATACATGGGCAACATATTTAAGACTAAAATTCAGTTACAAATATGTCTACACAATAAAAAGGTTTGTAGGGAAAATTTGTAGTGACTGAATTTCAGTCACAACTGAGTCCCTATTACATGGACATCATACCTAAGACTAAATTTCAGTTACAAATACGTATGCAAAATAAAAAGGTTTGGAGAGACAATTATTTGTGACTGAATTTCAGTCCCACATAAACGTCTTATACATGGGCAACATATTTAAGACTAAAATTCAGTTATTCATTGGAAACGTGGACTTATATTGTGACTGGTATATATTTAACTCCGTTCATTAGCAAGGTTATTGACTTTTACCTATTATCACGAGTAACTAATTCACAAATTTCAATGCTTTTGGCCCAATCCATTTCCGTTAATTTATCGCTTGTAGCTGCATTAACAAATTTCAATGCTTTGTTCCATCACCAGTAATCTAGCCATAACGCAATGGGCAAAATTTTAATGAATCAAATGCCAACCATGTGCCACGAAGTCAGGATAAACCATTTTATATACCCATAAAAACAAATATTATGTAAAAGGGCAAAAGATATATTTTTAAAAATCTGACGGACTCATGCCAGACCGTCCACCACAAGTAAACAAATGTTGCTAATGTACCCATTAACAAAGCTAAAAAAAATAACCAAAAAATGCACAGGAACATATTAATCCAAAGCATCAAGTATCCAGTCAAATTTGTAACATGGTGAAAGTAAGTCAAGTATGTATATGATTAATATATTTGTGAAATAACGATATCACAAAATGGGATGGATCTATTGTCATTATACACAAAAATACGTTAACACTAGTGTATGTATATGATTAATATATTTGTGAAATAACGATATCATCTCGACTCGTTCGTTTAACATCTCATTTATAACGATATCATCTCGACTCGTTCCTTTAACATCTCACGTATAACGATATTATCTCGACTCATTCGTTTAACATCTCATGGATAACGATATCATCTCAACTCATTCGTTTAACATCTCATGTATTATCATATCATCCCGACTCATTCGTTTAACATCTCATGTATAATGATATCATCTCGACCCATTCGTTTAACATCTCATATATAACCATATCATCTCGACTCATTCGTTTAACATCTCATTTATAACGATATCATCTCGACTCATTCGTTTAACATCTCATATATAACGATATCATCTTGACTCATTTGTTTAACATCTCATTTATAACGATATCATCTCGATTCGTTCGTTTAACATCTCATGTTTAATTTATAACGATAATTAATCTACATAATTTTTTAATAATTTATAAGTAACTTAAATTAGTTATAAACAATTTAAACTATTTTTAAGTTATTTATAATTAAGTTACATCATTTTTTTTTCTTAAAACAAAATTGTGATACACAACATGGCAACATTACAAAAACAAATAATTTTGCGAAAATTTTGTTTACTCCTTTACCCCGCCAAATATTTTCGTGAAAAATCTGTTTGCCCCGCCAAAGGTAAAAAACAAAAATTAAAACACTTATAGCTTTTACAAAAACTGGATCTAAATCTAACTCATCTCATCTTCATCCTGCTCCCAAACACACACACACAAAACTCATCTCATTCTCATATCATCTTCATCCTCCCATCCGAAACCACCACACACACCACTGTTTTTTTTTTATTCATCCTTCACCGGCCACAAATCAACACACACGCACCACTGTTTTTCTTTTTTTGTATGATTATATTAAAGGTATGGTTATTATTATTATTATTATTATTATTATTATTATTATTATTATTATTATTATTATTATTATTATTATTATTATTATTATTATTATTATTATTATTATTTAATTTTGGTTTTTATAGTTTTTGTTCAATTATAATTTTAATTTTGCTACATTTGTGTTTGTTTATGTTTGTGTAAAAGACACCACTGCTGCCGCTGTCGGACCATTGCTCGCCGCCGCTGCTACCGCCGACCACAACAGCCACCCCCACCACAACACAAATTAAAGGTTTTTTTCATGTTTTAATTTTTTAGTTTTAGTTTGTTTATTTAGTTATTTATGTGTTTAATCAGTGTATTTGTAAGGATGTGGTTTTTCGTCGACTTCATATAATATATGTCTTTTACATGAGAAGTGATTGATACAAGGAACAGAAAAGGTTTTTTGTAAATTGATCATGTTGTTGTGATGCTACACAGCAAGTCTAAAGGCAGTGTTCAAGCACATTTGATTATTCTTTATATAACAATTATTTTGTTCTTTAGGGGCATTATGAGTTGCAAACATATAAAGGCATAGTTGCTTTCAAACTTGATACACTATTTTATTGATACGTGTAATGCGTAAGTGTGTTTATAATCACTATTTGGTTATTTAATTATATGTACGTGTTTGCTATTTGATGTGCGTAACTGTTAACTAGTAAGAAGAGATGACGTGGTGATTAGTAGGGTGAAGAAATGAAAAGTGAGATAGCGAAATTGGACTGAAGCCGAAAACTGAAAATTAGTGGTTAAATGTGATAAGAAACTGATAATTGACAGATTATCGGTTAACCGAACATGATGTAACTGGAACTTTTGTTTATATGGTTTTAATTGTTTTAGTGGATAATTGTGTAGTTTGGTGGTTTAGTGGTTAAGTAGGTAGTAAAGAGTGACGACATATTAAACATTTGGGTGAATAAACAAAAAGTGAGATAGTGGACTGGAAATTTGATTTAACTGGGTGAAAAATTGTAGCGGTTAACTGAAATAACAAAACCGACAAATTACTATAGATGATTGATGGGACTGAAAGTAAATCGTGCTTAGTGAACACTTTACAAATTAAAATAGTCTAGTTTGGTGATTATACGTTTTTGATAAAAATATCAGTGGTTAACTGAAATAACTGAGTCAACAATTGACTATAAACTGGTTAACCCAACCCAAAATTAACTGAAATTAACTCAGTTTTCTTGAGAACCGAAATGAACACATTATATTTTTGAAACGACTTACTTGGATAATTTAGTGATAAACAAAGTATAAATTACAGGTTGGGACATTACTGAGGATGATTATAGAATCAGGCTAGAAACCTACTTATGTTGCTCTGATAATAGCACATTTGTTGGTTTTGATGATTTGGTAATTGTGAAGCTGTATGGTGTTGAGTTAGTTTGTTTTGATATATTGTTTTGTAGTTGAATTGAGTTTATAGGTGACGGAATTTATAGGTTACACAATTGAAATTATTATGTACTTCCTACAGTTGGCTGCAAGGATTGCGGTTTCAAATCTGCATAAGAACACTAAGAAGTCATTCTCTGAAACGTAAGTCAGCTTAAAGTTTTAAACTATTGTATACTGAAATTTGATACACTATTTTGAGTTGTAACTTAAAGTTAACTTCTGTTTTTAATTTTTATTGCAGAATAAAAGACATGTACAACCATGTCAGTGAGAGATCTGGGCAGAAGGCTGCTCTGATGTTTATGAAAGTATTATGAAGGTGATTTATGTTTGTAACCAGAGTATAAGATTTATGAGGAATTATTGGTTTGTTGTAGTGAATGAATCACATTTTGAATAATTTTGCTCTGTTTGCTAGTTTTTTTATCTATAAAATTTCACACCAACTTGTGACTTGAAGATATCTCTACTAAAGGTAGTAACTGTGTATGACTTGTATGTTTCAGCATGCTGCTAGACTGGACAGTGAGATTATCTATGATCAGGACTTTGACTATGATTATTTTGGATTTAAAACCCTTGAGAGATCTTATCTCTTGAAGATTGAAGGGAAGGTTGTTGAAAGGCCTCAGCATATGCTAATGAGGGTTGTTGTTGGGATTCACAAGGATGATATTGCTCCTCTTCATGACGATGTTGTTCACATAGTTGTAATGTATAACATTTTTATCTATGTTGTTTTGTATAAACGCGCAATTTTCTTCCGGATTGTTGTGCTTGTTGGCGTCTATATAAAATGTTAAGGTTTTTAAACATTGTTTGGGTTTGGTGTAAATAAAATTGTTTTGGTTCATTGGTGTATTTTTTAATTTTGTTTCTACAGTGTGTTTGGTTACCAAAGCCTTTTAACAGAGAATAATTTGGTGATGATTTGAAACTAATTTTCAGTCACCAAAAGTAGCAAATCATAGACTGAAATCGTTTGTATTCTGTGACTAACAATCAGTCTTTAAAGCATTTCATCGGAGACTAATAAGTTTTTAAATCCTATTATTAGAGACTGATTCGGTACGGTAATCTACAAAACAACGAAACGTATTAGGGACTATAAACAATGTTTATGGACTAATTTTCAGTCCCTAAATCCATGTGTTAGTAACTGATCTAACATAGTATTGGCGACTGACTTTTCAGTCGCCGATAATATGCATTGGGGACTGAAATAACATGATACCAACCCATAGAAATAAGGACTGACTTTTTTATTTTGGAGACTGATCTCTGGTCCTCGTTGGTTCGATACAACAAGGACTGAATTTCAGTTGATAACGTCACTTTCCGTAACTAAGCTGTTGTAACTGATTAGTGACTAGCAAAATCAGTCCTTGATAGACCATTCGTAACTGATCATGGTGTATCGGAGACTGATTTTTCAGTCTCTGAAAGCCTGTTTTTTTGTAGTGATTAAGAACACCATGGCAAGGC
>CP139503.1:246456650-246646684 GCA_021014915.2 Artemisia tridentata subsp. tridentata
TTAAAAAAAGGAAATGATCGGAGGGGCAAGAAGATTTTTGAGGACATTTCAATTCATTATTCAAATTATGAAACAATACATCACGAATCTAATTTTACAATTTCGAGTATGGGCCCTGAATTTGGGGCATTAATTGTTTAGCTTCAAAAATAACTCAAAACATGAAAATTAAAATCAAAAGTTTAATATGCCCTGATAAGCAGTTGGACAGATAAGCAGTTTGGCAAATAAGCTAAAAATAAGCTAATAAGCACAAAAAGTTACCAAAGGCTCAGGACAGGTTTAATGTACTATAAGAAGCTTAAAATGACTTGAAAACACAAATAAGCACAATGAAATAAGCTGAAAAGCAGATGAGCAGTTGTGAATATGAAACAGAAAACTCAGGAAAAAGGCAAACTTGCAAGGCAGATTAAGCACTTCTAATAAGCTAATTTGTGGAATTTTAAGGGGGAAAAATCTAGCTGATACTACTGGCTATCCTAAAAACCAAAAAGCCCTATCACAAACAGCTTAATTGAAGTCCAATTAAGCACTAGTTCAGGTGAGTTTAGGACCCAAAAACTGAATCAGCAGAATCAGTGAAATGGGCAAAAGTGCAGGCCTATTTTTAAGCTATTAAATAAGCTATGACTTGGAATACCAGATGATAATCTTAAAACTAGCTATATGAGCTACTTGTAAACCAAAAATGAAACCCTCAGCTTATTTGGATAAGCCACAAACAAGCTGAGAACAAGGGCTATGTCTGCTTAGTTCTACTCAGTGTATACTGAGTTTGTTTTGTGCAGACTTGCACAGATGTGCACAAGTCCAAACCAACTTTGGTGATATCACTATATGGACCAAAAGCACTCAGAAAATGTCAAAGTTGAGGTCAGAATAAGCTCATAGCTTAATATGGCTTATTTGAGCTTTTGAGGTTCTAAAACTTGCACAGAGCACTCAAATCTATGAAATCCTTCTAATCTGCTAATGTGAACTTAAAAACAGCTTAATATGACTTATTTAAGCTAGGTCCAAGTTTGGAAAGTGGTCAATGAACAGTACAAGCTCAGTTGACCTTGTTGACTGCATGAACCAAACACCCCTTTGATATGGTCTGTGGTGATTTTCCAAAATGAAACACACTTTTTTAAACTAGAAACCTTGATTTTACTGATTGAGTAACTTATTTAAGTACTAATGAGCAACTTTTAACACCGAAATAAGCAATCTAATAAGCTAAATACTAATTAGCTATTTTTGGACTTTTAAGTGATTATAAGTAAAATGAAAGCAAAAGCTTTTTAAGACTGATAAAATTGATGAAATACACTTATAAACTTCTAATAAGCATGAAATTACTATAATAAGGCAGAAATAAGCACTTGTACAGTAGAATTAGAAAATTGATTAAAACTTGAAATAGGCTTACAACTGGTGAGAGCTTATGGAACAGAGAACAAGGACCAGAACCAATCCTAGCTTGTTAACACAAGCTAGAAGACCACAAAAAGCCTTCCAAATTAGCTTATACCCTTTTGAACAACTTATTGGCTTCAGGTTGACTTTTGTTGACTTTCTTGATCATTTGAAATTAAGAACTGATTAACACTTAATAAGCTTACACAAAGCTATGTAAAGCTTTTATAAGCTTATTGCAAGGTACTTTGGAGCTTTTGATAATGTCTTAACAGGTCTATGAGCTTATACGATTTAACATATAACTTGAAACTTAGCAATGCTTGAAATTTAGAACAACAGTGATTGAAACAAGATTACTTTGATTGATTATAACATGAATTACAACTGAGAATTGAAAATTACAAACTATGATCACTAAAATTGAAATACGATTACACTAGGTTAACTACTTTTTCAATTAAGGCTTACAAACATTTCTATTTATACTACAAACATTAGGGTTTCCTTTATCTTCATCTTTTGAACAAATCCCAGCCTTTGGATGGCTTTAAAATCATCTCAGCCACTCAAACTGATTTTCACGCCAAAATGTATATAGTGGGCACATGGGTCTGAGGTGAGTGAGGAAGAAGCAATAAATGCTTCTTGGTTTGTTAGGTAGCGTGCTTGAGGAGGAGGGGGGAGGTGGCAGAGAATTACTATGGGTGAAGGTGGTTTTGGTTTTGGCGGGGTTGTGAGGAAGAAGATGGTTTGACCGAAGTCAAACCTGGTATTAAATACCGGGTTGGGTTTTATTAAAAAAAGGGAGTTGGGCTTGGGTTTATTAGTTGGGCTTGGGGGCTGGGTTTAGGTACTGGGTTATAGGATTGGGTGGGTTGGGTTATTATTTGGTTTTATTTTGGGTTTGTAATATATATGGGTCCGGTTTGGATTTATTAAACACAAGGACCATTTTTGTAATATTCTGAAATTGAAGGGTTGAAATTGTAATTTTACCAAAGTTATCAAAAGGGTCTATTTTGCCAATTAAAAATAGCACAAGGGTTTTATTTGATAAATTATACTTTTTTAAAACCCGAGGACTAATTTTGCCAATTATGAAACTTGAGGGGTAAAAATTGCCAATTATAGAAAACTTTCATCCAGGGACTAAAAGTGAATATATTTGATATCCCAATGACTAAAGTTGACTTTTCTCTCATTTTAAACCTTCAGGGACTAATTCTGCCAATTTGTGAAACTTCAGGGACTGAAAATGACAATTTTGTGAACTTTGCATGTTTTTCACTTGTTTTCAATCTTTTTGTTCCTGAATCATATAAAAACACATTTTATGATATTTTCTGTATTTTGAAGCATATCTGCATGTTTTTAAATGATTTTGCAGATAAAATGTGACAGAAATGATGAGTATTTAGACACTCATCAATCCCTCACACTAAACTATTGCTAGTCCCTAGCAATTATTTATGAAGATTTAATGGATTTTTCTCTTTACCAAAAGCCATTACTTCTGGAGTAGCCAATGTTTTAGTATGTGATACTTTGGTACAATGATAACCAAATGATTTTGAGCAAATCATCAGCTGACAACGGTTTTGATTTGTCTTTACCAAAAGCCGTTTGCTTCTGGACTAGCCAACTCTTAGATAAAATACAGTTATTATCTTTGGTGAGCCGATTACCAATCATGGTTTTCCCATGCCTTTACCACAAGCCATAACCTTGCGGGCTAGCCAACTCTTCACTTATAAAGATATGGTGAGTCGAAAACCATACAATTTTCGGCAAATTGTAAGCCATCAACGGATTTGAGAAATCTTTACCAAGAGCCGTTTGCTCTCGGATTAGCCAATCCTTATGTGGGTTAGACATGGCGGACTGATAACCATTTATTGCGTTCTAAGTGAGAAAAAATTTTAAAATTTTAGGCTAAAATGGGGGTACTAGATGGTACATTTGATCCAATTCGCTAGAATTCCCCCCCACACTTAGAACTGAATATTGCCCTCAATATTCAAAGCACCGGTTGTTAAACCAACACTTAGAACGTAAAAAGGTGATACTAATAACCATTATTTTTATACATACACATGTTTCTTTTTTTTTTTTTTTTTTTTTTTTTTTTTTTTTTTTTTTTGACATCTATACAACATGTGGGGCATCTCCCCCACACTAGGTGGTAGAACAGAGAAAGAAGTCAGAAATATGGGTGAAAACCCATATGGTGTGCTTGAGTTTTTGATCACCGAGTCACTAGCTTGACTCGATCCCCGCATTCATTGGTTTATGGGGAAAGTTTGGAGATCCGGGACAACCATGGGTGGTATATCCTCTCCAAAGTAGTGTTTCAAACGATGACCATTCACTTTAAAATTTGGACCGTCATTTTGAGATAACTCAATGGTACCATATGGATAAACCTTTGTGATAGTGAATGGACCAGACCAACGAGATTTGAGTTTGCCTGAGAAGATCTTTAATCTTGAATTGAAAAGAAGGACTCGATCACCAACGCTAAAAACGCGGTTCTTTATTTTTGAGTCATGAATCTTCTTTGTCTTTTCTTTGTAGATCAAAGAGTTCTCGTATGCTTGATCACGCAGTTCATTTAATTCATTCATTTGAACTTTACGGTGATCACCCGTAGTTTGGAGGTCAAAGTTAGCATGTTTCAAGGCCCAGTAGGCTTTGTGCTCTAATTCGATCGGAAGATGACATGCCTTTCCGTACACAAGCTTGTAAGGTGTACACCCGATGGGTGTTTTGTAAGCTGTACGGAAGGCCCATAGTGCATCATCCAATTTATCCGACCAGGATGCACGATTTTCTCCTACAGTCCTTTCAAGAATTCTTTTAATACCCCGATTTCAAAACATCTACTTGTCCACTTGTTTGTGGGTGATACGCAGTAGAAAGACGGTGAGTTACACCATACTTTTGCATGACTTTATCAAATTTGTCATTGCAAAAATGCGTACCACGATCACTGATTATAGCACGTGGAGTTCCAAAACGGGCAAACAGAGCTTTCAGGAATTTTACAACCACTCGGGCATCATTAGTGGGTAAAGCTTTTGCTTCAACCCATTTTGACAAATAGTTAACAGCCACGAGAATGTATTTATTTCCTCGAGATGATGGAAATGGCCCCATAAAGTCAATGCCCCAGACATCAAAGATTTCACAAACTTGAATAGCATTTTGTGGCATTTCATTTCGTTGTGAAATATTTCCGTGACGCTGACAAGCTTCACAAGTTTTGATGAGATCTTGGGCATCCTTATAGATTGTGGGCCAATAAAACCCGGAATCAAACACCTTTTTGGCGGTGTAGTTTGGACTATGATGGCCCCCAGTGGGTCCAGCATGGCAAGCTTTGAGAATGTCAATAGCTTCCTGTCCGTAAACACACCGTCGGATGACTTGATCCGCACAGATTTTGAACAAGTAGGGGTCGTCCCAGAAGTAATGTTTAACATCCTTGAAGAATTTATTCTTCTGTTGGGTCGACATCCCTTTCAATATGAAGTTACCCGCATGGTAATTTGCAAAGTCCGCAAACCACGGGGTAGTAGAATCTCCACGAAAAGCAACCGCATTGAGTGTCTCGAGAGGAAATGTCTCATTAATTTCCTTTTTCTCGAAAACATCTTGGTGTGGGTTCTCTAATCGGGATAGATGATCAGCAGCTAGGTTCTCAGCTCCTTTTTTATCACGTATGGTGATATCAAATTCTTGCAGGAGGAGAACCCAACGGAGCAATCTCGGCTTTGCATCTTGTTTTGCAAAGAGATATTTGAGAGCCGAGTGATCCGTATACACTACACATTTCGTCAAGATCAAATATGGCCGAAACTTCTCAAAGGCATACACCACAGCTAATAATTCTTTTTCTGTAGTGGTGTAATGATTTTGAGCTTCAGTCATTGTTTTACTTGCGTAGTGGATAGGCTGAAAATGTTTAGCTTTTCGTTGCCCCAAGACTGCACCGATAGCAAAATCACTTGCATCGCACATGAGCTCAAAGGGAAAATCCCAGTCGGGGGCAACCAGAATGGGTGCTTCAGTAAGCTTTTTCTTTAATGTTTCAAAAGCTTCGATGCACTCGGGTGAGAAGATAAAAGGAGCATCATTTTCAAGAAGATGAGTCATAGGCCGGGCGATTTTAGAAAAATCTTGTATGAATCTACGATAGAAACCAGCATGACCCAAAAAACTCCTAATACCTTTGACGGTAGTGGGATGAGGTAATTTAGCAATGACATCCACTTTAGATCTGTCAACCTCAATCCCGTTCTTTGATATCTTATGGCCGAGGACAATGCCCTCTTTGACCATAAAATGACTCTTCTCCCAATTTAGACAAAGATTGGTGTCTGTACACCGTTTCAACATGTTTTCTAAATTGGAGAGACATGCTTGGAACGAATCCCCAATGACTGAGAAGTCATCCATAAAGACCTCCATAGTTTTCCCGATCATATCGGTAAATATGGCCATCATACACCTCTGGAACGTGCCTGGAGCATTACATAAGCCAAAAGGCATACGTTTATAAGCAAAGGTTCCATAAGGGCATGTAAAGGTAGTCTTTTCTTGATCTTGTGGATCAATGGGGATTTGAAAGTAACCTGAGAAACCATCAAGGAAACAATAGTACTTGTTTCCCGCTAATCTCTCAAGCATCTGATCCATAAAGGGCAGAGGAAAATGGTCTTTTCGGGTGGCATCATTTAACTTACGATAGTCAATGCAAACACGCCACCCCGTAACCAACCGAGTTGGAATCAACTCATTCTCCTCATTTGTGACAACAGTTATGCCACCCTTTTTTGGAACACAGTGAATGGGACTAACCCAAGGACTATCAGAGATGGGATAAATCAATCCTGCATCAAGAAGTTTGAGAACCTCTTGTTTGATAACATCGTGGATTTTCGGATTCACCCTTCGTTGGTGTTGGACCGCTGGTTTAAATTCATCCTCCATTAAAATCTTGTGAGTACAAAATTCAGGGTCGATACCCTTTATGTCGGAGAGTTTCCAAGCAATGGCTTGCTTGTGTGACATCAAGACCTTTATTAGAGCAGTCTTTTCCTCATCACTTAAATCTTTAGCAATAATGACGGGTAATTTATCATCACCCTACAAAAATGCGTACTCAAGATGAGGTGGTAAGTCTTTGAGTTCGACCTCAGGAAATTCATCGGTTTTCTCAACTGATTTGATTTCCTCATTATGAAGTTCAACGGGAGGGAGTGGAGGAGAATTGTCCTGATTCAACAATTTCTCAAGAAGAAGAATATCTCCCTCCAGATTAATCTCAGCGTCATCAATTCCTTCCAGAAATGAATCACACTTAAGAAAAGCCTCGATCTCTTCCAAATTGAAATCACTTCCCTCAAACGGAGTGAGAGAAGGGAAAGTGTTGGAAATGACAGGTAGAGAAGATGTGGTGGGATTACCACTCACAGAATTATGAAAATAACCAATACTTTCTTGAGAGTACTCCTTTGAAGCAACATCAATGACATCGATTCGGTTAACCGATTTAGAGTCATAATTTGAGGAGTACCTCGAAGTTTGATCATGGTTAAAGGTAACAGCTTCATTATCCACACGCAAGGAGATCTCATGCTTAAATACATCAATAAGAGCATGGCCCGTTTTTAGGAATCCTCTTCCAAGAATGAGAGGAACCTTTTGATCTGCGTCAAATTCAACAACCACAAAGTCAGCTGGAAAATGGAACTTCCCCACTTTTACAAACACATCCTCGGCAATGCCGAGAGGAAGAGATATAGTTCGATCTGCAAGCTCAAGAGTCATGCAGGTAGGGGTAAGAGCCGGAAGAGAAAGTTTCTTCCATACTGAATGAGGCATCAGGTTGATGCTTGCACCTAGATCGGCCAAGGCATAGCATTCAACCATTCCCGGAAATACACAAGGTATTAGAAACTTTCCAGGATCTCCAAGCTTCTCCAGAAGCTTTTTCAAGATAACTGCTGAGCAGTTCTCATTTAATGGAGTTTTAGCCATTTCAATCAGTTTTTCCTTGTTACTTAACAAGTGTTTGATTGTTGATGCAAACTTGGGCATCAGAATGATAGCATCCGCAAAACTTATGTCAAAATGTAATTCTTTAAAGATTTGAAAGAATTTGTCCATTTGTTGACTAGCCTTCTCGCGGAGCTTTTGCTCATTTAAGCGCGATGGGTAAGGAATGTAAGGTTTGGATTTAGGGGCAATGACTTCAGGAGTCTCAACAGATTCAAAGACAACTCCTGGTTTGGATTTCTTTTTTGGGACAACCGGAGGATGGACATGTGCTGTACTTTGTGGGCTTGGAATTTGCACTTTATCCGTTGTATCCTCCGTCTCTTTTTCCATTTCAAACAACGGAGGAGGAATAGGACCAGATGGTCCCTCATAAGCAGCACCACTACGAGTGGTGATAGCTTTGACGAAAGTGGTATCTTTATCATCATCACTTTCATCAAGTACACTGACAGGAGCAGCATTGAGCATATCGGAATAAGCTCTAGCTGTCCTTTGCTCACTACGTTTGCTTGACAAACTCGTAACCGTAAATCGCGATAGAGTAGGATCTATTTTTGACGGCTGAGGAGCAATTGTGGGTGTAGAATTTTGGACAACCATAGGTTGGACCTATTTAGCACTTCCATTGTTAGTGGGAAGTACCGGGTCCTTTATCACCTTGAGTCCAACATGAGCTTTACCACTACGTGTAGTGACAGCTTTGAGTTCACCCTTTGGGTTGACAACAGTGTTACTTGGGAGACCTCCCGAGGTAGAAGGTAGTTCATTTAAAGATTTTTTTATATCATTTATTTGGGTAACCAATAACTGGTTTGTCTTATATTGAGTTCTATTTGTCTCCTCTTGAGATTTTATGAATTGCCTAAGCAACTCATCTGAGGATGTCTGATTATGGTTTTGGACATTCCATGGCTTTTGGTTAAAGTTACCCTGATTCTGACCTCGGTTTTGATTGAAATTTTGAGAATTGTTGAAATTTTGTCCTTGATTTTGAACAAAGCGATTTTGATTATTGTGATTTGGCACGGGTGGAAAACCAGGTGGTACCATAGCATTTGGTGCTCGGTACTGAGTCTCAGCATGCGGACGGTATTGATTTTGATTTACTGCAGCTACGGGAGCTGGGTAAAGAGAAGCATCGGTTGCTTGACAATCATAATACGCATGTGGGCCACCACAAGTTTCACACACTTTGTTTATTGCTTTGATTTGTTCCGGTTTATGAATTTCACTCTTTAATTCTTTCATTTCCTTCATCATACAACGCATTGCGTCTGTTAGAAAGGCTAACTCTGATGAGTTATCGGATGAAGAAGTAGGAGTGACAGGAATGTTCACTTTGTTTCGAGAAATAGGAACTTTTGATTTATTTTCACAAATTTCAACCACCTCTTTAGGTTTACGATTCAAGATATTGCCACCGGCTGCTGCGTTAAGTGCATCTTGATCGTTTTGGGTCAACCCATTATAAAACGTATTTATCTGTTGTAACTCCGTGAAATCGTGATGTGGGCATTTTCTTAGGAGATCTTTAAATCTGTCCCATGCCTCTCCGAAATTTTCGTCGAAACCTTGACGAAATCCAGCAATTTCATTTTTTAGATTAGTCGTCTTGGATGGAGGGAAGAAATAATTGACAAATTTCTTTACGAGATCTTCCCAGGTTTCAATGGATCGAGGGGGTTCTTTATCCAGCCAAATCCGGGCTGCCCCTTCGAGTGAGAATGGAAATAGCATCAATTTGATAACTGTTTGCAGCACATTCTTGTAATTGATTGTAGAGGTCAACTTATTGAACCAACGAATGTGTGCATATGGATCCTCTCGTTCAAACCCGTGGAATTGGTTTGTGGAAACGAGCTGAATCAGATGTGTTTTCAGTTCAAAATGATCAGAATCGATGGCTGGTAAAACGATGGCATCTCCGTAACCCTCGGTGGGTGCCTGGAGCATTTCAGCCATTGTGCGTTCGTCTGCCATATTATCAGTGGGATCAGTACGAATCTCAGGTTCGACTATTTGGGCAGCACGTCTACAATTACTTCTTCTCGGATTATCTACGAGTTCACGTAAAGGGCTTGATGATGTGGAAGAACGAGTGCGCATGCACTAAGTAAAATATTTTAATTAAAACAAAATCGAAGCAAGACACAAGTGAACTTAAACCAATAATCAACATGCGTACGGTAGCTCTCTAAAAGATAAACGCACCGAGTGGCGGAGAAGCAAAGGTGGGCAATTAATGCTCCTTAAAAACCCGCTTCTTTCAGTCCGACAATTTAATGTCAAACTATCCTTAAACCTCCGTTATAGTTTGTTTATCAATCAAAGGTGAGCCGATATTCGCAAGTGATACAGAGGCAAGTTTTAAATCTGATGTTTGGGAACTTATTATGGTCGTACCCCCAGTTAGGTAGTACTCTGTCTTGGTTCTCGATGGTAAATTTTATTGTTTGTTATTATTAAACAAAGAAAACGGAAAATGTTTTTGGTGTTTTTATTTTTTATATGATATATATATATATAAAAGAAAAGAAAAATATTTTTGTATTTTATATGGTTTATGGGAAATAGGAACTTCTGGAAGAAGGATCTCAAATCACTAATCGCTAAAACTCTACACAATAGTCGCAACACAACCTCCCCGGCAGCGGCGCCAAAATTTGATCCGTGCTGAATACACTTATAAATAAATGCAGACAGCGGATACACGTGAATAATTACAAATTACCCTTTTGTGAAAAAGGATACTTGCAAAAACTCACGTTCGTGTGTAGTGTGAAACCAGGTAAGTGATTACCCGGATCGTTTCCCAACGAGGTATGAATGGGCAAACTGTGGAAAGTTAGGATTAGAGTGACTGATGATTAGATATGAGATTTTTCTTTTATTTATTCTAAATGAGAAACAAATTCTCAACGGATAATTAAGATTAACAAACTTATACTGAAAACGCGTAACGGGAAATCTAAAATGGGACAAAAATTGAAATATTAGAAAATTAATCCTAGAAATGTAAAATTACTTAAAACTTATTTTAAAACTAAATTTATATATTTTTTTTATACTTTATATCTAATTATTATTAATTATTTATTATTTAATTACTTTTTAAACTATTTAAATTTATAAAAAATACTAAATGAACAAAGAAAAATCTAAAACTTTTTCGATAAATATTATTAAGTGAAAAGAAGTTAAGAAAATTATAAAAATGAAAATTACTTAATTAAAAATTTAAAAAGATAAATTCTATTAAATAGAAGCTATCACTTATTTTCTATTTTTATTTTCTTAAGGTCTAAAAATATTATTATATTTTTCCTAGATTCTACTTAATAAAAGAAAATTATGAAAATTAAAATTATATTTTTCTGATTATTATTCTATTTATTATGATTTAAATACTATTAGAAACTAATTAAAAAGATTAAAAATATCAAATGACTTAGGAAAAATCTGAAAAATTCAGGATAAGTTTAAAATAATATTCTTAATATAGGAAAATTAAAATCAAAAGTTTAATATGCCCTGATAAGCAGTTGGACAGATAAGTAGTTTGGCAAATAAGCTAAAAATAAGCTAATAAGCACAAAAAGTTACCAAAGGCTCAGGACAGGTTTAATGTACTATAAGAAGCTTAAAATAACTTGAAAACACAAATAAGCACAATGAAATAAGCTGAAAAGCAGATGAGCAGTTGTGAATATGAAACAGAAAACTCAGGAAAATGGCAAACTTGCAAGGCAGATTAAGCACTTCTAATAAGCTAATTTGTGGAATTTTAAGGGGTCAAAATCTAGCTGATACTACTGGCTATCCTAAAAACCAAAAAGCCCTATAACAAACAGCTTAATTGAAGTCCAATTAAGCACTAGTTCAGGAGAGTTTAGGACCCAAAAACTGAATCAGCAGAATCAGTGAAATGGGCAAAAGTGCAGGCCTATTTTTAAGCTATTAAATAAGCTATGACTTGGAATACCAGATGATAATCTTAAAACTAGCTATATGAGCTACTTGTAAACCAAAAATGAAACCCTCAGCTTATTTGGATAAGCCACAAACAAGCTGAGAACAAGGGCTATGTCTGCTTAGTTCTACTCAGTGTATACTGAGTTTGTTTTGTGCAGACTTGCACAGATGTGCACAAGTCCAAACCAACTTTGGTGATATCACTATATGGACCAAAAGCACTCAGAAAATGTCAAAGTTGAGGTCAGAATAAGCTCATTGCTTAATATGGCTTATTTGAGCTTTTGAGGTTCTAAAACTTGCACAGAGCACTCAAATCTATGAAATCCTTCTAATCTTCTAATGTGAACTTAAAAACAGCTTAATATGACTTATTTAAGCTAGGTCCAAGTATGGAAAGTGGTCAATGAACAGTACAAGCTCAGTTGACCTTGTTGACTGCATGAACCAAACACCCCTTTGATATGGTCTGTGGTGATTTTCCAAAATGAAACACACTTTTTTAAACTAGAAACCTTGATTTTACTGATTGAGTAACTTATTTAAGTACTAATGAGCAACTTTTAACACCGAAATAAGCAATCTAATAAGCTAAATACTAATTAGCTATTTTTGGACTTTTAAGTGATTTTAAGTAAAATGAAAGCAAAAGCTATTTAAAACTGATAAAACAGATGCAATACACTTATAAACTTCTAATAAGCATGAAATTACTATAATAAGGCAGAAATAAGCACTTGTACAGTAGAATTAGAAAATTGATTAAAACTTGAAATAGGCTTACAACTGGTGAGAGCTTATGGAACAGAGAACAAGGACCAGAACCAATCCTAGCTTGTTAACACAAGCTAGAAGACCACAAAAAGCCTTCCAAATTAGCTTATACCCTTTTGAACAACTTATTGGCTTCAGGTTGACTTTTGTTGACTTTCTTGATCATTTGAAATTAAGAACTGATTAACACTTAATAAGCTTACACAAAGCTATGTTAAGCTTTTATAAGCTTATTGCAAGGTACTTTGGAGCTTTTGATAATGTCTTAACAGGTCTATGAGCTTATACGATTTAACATATAACTTGAAACTTAGCAATGCTTGAAATTTAGAACAACAGTGATTGAAACAAGATTACTTTGATTGATTATAACATGAATTACAACTGAGAATTGAAAATTACAAACTATGATCACTAAAATTGAAATACGATTACACTAGGTTAACTACTTTTTCAATTAAGGCTTGCAAACATTTCTATTTATACTACAAACATTAGGGTTTCCTTTATCTTCATCTTCTGAACAAATCCCAGCCTTTGGATGGCTTTAAAATCATCTCAGCCACTCAAACTGATTTTCACGCCAAAATGTATATAGTGGGCACATGGGTCTGAGGTGAGTGGGGAAGAAGCAATAAATGCTTCTTGGTTTGTTAGGTAGCGTGCTTGAGGAGGAGGGGGGAGGTGGCAGAGAATTACTATGGGTGAAGGTGGTTTTGGTTTTGGCGGGGTTGTGAGGAAGAAGATGGTTTGACCGAAGTCAAACCTGGTATTAAATACCGGGTTGGGTTTTATTAAAAAAAGGGAGTTGGGCTTGGGTTTATTAGTTGGGCTTGGGGGCTGGGTTTAGTAACTGGGTTATAGGATTGGGTGGGTTGGGTTATTATTTGGTTTTATTTTGGGTTTGTAATAAATAAGGGTCCGGTTTGGATTTATTAAACACAAGGACCATTTTTGTAATATTCTGAAATTGAAGGGTTGAAATTGTAATTTTACCAAAGTTATCAAAAGGGTCTATTTTGCCAATTAAAAATAGCACAAGGGTTTTATTTGATAAATTATACTTTTTTAAAACCCGAGGACTAATTTTGCCAATTATGAAACTTGAGGGGTAAAAATTGCCAATTATAGAAAACTTTCATCCAGGGACTAAAAGTGAATATATTTGATATCCCAATGACTAAAGTTGACTTTTCTCTCATTTTAAACCTTCAGGGACTAATTCTGCCAATTTGTGAAACTTCAGGGACTGAAAATGACAATTTTGTGAACTTTGCATGTTTTTCACTTGTTTTCAATCTTTTTGTTCCTGAATCATATAAAAACACATTTTATGATATTTTCTGTATTTTGAAGCATATCTGCATGTTTTTAAATGATTTTGCAGATAAAATGTGACAGAAATGATGAGTATTTAGACACTCATCAATCCCCCACAATAAACTATTGCTAGTCCCTAGCAATCATTTATGAAGATTTAATGGATTTTTCTCTTTACCAAAAGCCATTACTTCTGGAGTAGCCAATGTTTTAGTATGTGATACTTTGGTACAATGATAACCAAATGATTTTGAGCAAATCATCAGCTGACAACGGTTTTGATTTGTCTTTACCAAAAGCCGTTTGCTTCTGGACTTAGCCAACTCTTAGATAAAATACAGTTATTATCTTTGGTGAGCCGATTACTAATCATGGTTTTCCCATGCCTTTACCACAAGCCATAACCTTGCGGGCTAGCCAACTCTTCACTTATAAAGATATGGTGAGTCGAAAACCATACAATTTTCGGCAAATTGTAAGCCATCAACGGATTTGAGAAATCTTTACCAAGAGCCGTTTGCTCTCGGATTAGCCAATCCTTACGTGGGTTAGACATGGCGGACTGATAACCATTTATTGCGTTCTAAGTGAGAAAAAATTTTAAAATTTTAGGCTAAAATGGGGGTACTAGATGGTACATTTGATCTAATTCGCTAGAATTCCCCCCCCCCCCCACACTTAGAACTGAATATTGCCCTCAATATTCAAAGCACCGGTTGTTAAACCAACACTTAGAACGTAAAAAGGTGATACTAATAACCATTATTTTTATACATACACATGTTTCTTTTTTTTTTTTTTTTTTTTTTTTTTTTTTTTTTTTTTTTGACATCTATACAACATGTGGGGCATCTCCCCCACACTAGGTGGTAGAACAGAGAAAGAAGTCAGAAATATGGGTGAAAACCCATATGGTGTGCTTGAGTTTTTGATCACCGAGTCACTAGCTTGACTCGATCCCCGCATTCATTGGTTCATGGGGAAAGTTTGGAGATCCGGGACAACCATGGGTGGTATATCCTCTCCAAAGTAGTGTTTCAAACGATGACCATTCACTTTAAAATTTGGACCGTCATTTTGAGATAACTCAATGGTACCATATGGATAAACCTTTGTGATAGTGAATGGACCAGACCAACGAGATTTGAGTTTTCCTGAGAAGATCTTTAATCTTGAATTGAAAAGAAGGACTCGATCACCAACGCTAAAAACGCGGTTCTTTATTTTTGAGTCATGAATCTTCTTTGTCTTTTCTTTGTAGATCAAAGAGTTCTCGTATGCTTGATCACGCAGTTCATTTAATTCATTCATTTGAACTTTACGGTGATCACCCGCAGTTTGGAGGTCAAAGTTAGCATGTTTCAAGGCCCAGTAGGCTTTGTGCTCTAATTCGATCGGAAGATGACATGCCTTTCCGTACACAAGCTTGTAAGGTGTACACCCGATGGGTGTTTTGTAAGCTGTACGGAAGGCCCATAGTGCATCATCTAATTTATCCGACCAGGATGCACGATTTTCTCCTACAGTCCTTTCAAGAATTCTTTTAATACCCCGATTTGAAACATCTACTTGTCCACTTGTTTGTGGGTGATACGCAGTAGAAAGACGGTGAGTTACACCATACTTTTGCATGACTTTATCAAATTTGTCATTGCAAAAATGCGTACCACGATCACTGATTATAGCACGTGGAGTTCCAAAACGGGCAAACAGAGCTTTCAGGAATTTTACAACCACTCGGGCATCATTAGTGGGTAAAGCTTTTGCTTCAACCCATTTTGACAAATAGTTTAACAGCCACGAGAATGTATTTATTTCCTCGAGATGATGGAAATGGCCCCATAAAGTCAATGCCCCAGACATCAAAGATTTCACAAACTTGAATAGCATTTTGTGGCATTTCATTTCGTTGTGAAATATTTCCGTGACGCTGACAAGCTTCACAAGTTTTGATGAGATCTTGGGCATCCTTATAGATTGTGGGCCAATAAAACCCGGAATCAAACACCTTTTTGGCGGTGTAGTTTGGACTATGATGGCCCCGAGTGGGTCCAGCATGGCAAGCTTTGAGAATGTCAATAGCTTCCTATCCGTAAACACACCGTCGGATGACTTGATCCGCACAAATTTTGAACAAGTAGGGGTCGTCCCAGAAGTAATGTTTAACATCCTTGAAGAATTTATTCTTCTGTTGGGTCGACATCCCTTTCAATATGAAGTTACCCGCATGGTAATTTGCAAAGTCCGCAAACCACGGGGTAGTAGAATCTCCATGAAAAGCAACCGCATTGAGTGTCTCGAGAGGAAATGTCTCATTAATTTCCTTTTTCTCGAAAACATCTTGGTGTGGGTTCTCTAATCGGGATAGATGATCAGCAGCTAGGTTCTCAGCTCCTTTTTTATCACGTATGGTGATATCAAATTCTTGCAGGAGGAGAACCCAACGGAGCAATCTCGGCTTTGCATCTTGTTTTGCAAAGAGATATTTGAGAGCCGAGTGATCCGTATACACTACACATTTCGTCAAGATCAAATATGGCCGAAACTTCTCAAAGGCATACACCACAGCTAATAATTCTTTTTCTGTAGTGGTGTAATGATTTTGAGCTTCAGTCATTGTTTTACTTGCGTAGTGGATAGGCTGAAAATGTTTAGCTTTTCGTTGCCCCAAGACTGCACCGATAGCAAAATCACTTGCATCGCACATGAGCTCAAAGGGAAAATCCCAGTCGGGGGCAACCAGAATGGGTGCTTCAGTAAGCTTTTTCTTTAATGTTTCAAAAGCTTCGATGCACTCGGGTGAGAAGATAAAAGGAGCATCATTTTCAAGAAGATGAGTCATAGGCCGGGCGATTTTAGAAAAATCTTGTATGAATCTACGATAGAAACCGGCATAACCCAAAAAACTCCTAATACCTTTGACGGTAGTGGGATGAGGTAATTTAGCAATGACATCCACTTTAGATCTGTCAACCTCAATCCCGTTCTTTGATATCTTATGGCCGAGGACAATGCCCTCTTTGACCATAAAATGACTCTTCTCCCCAATTTAGACAAAGATTGGTGTCTGTACACCGTTTCAACATGTTTTCTAAATTGGAGAGACATGCTTGGAACGAATCCCCAGTGACTGAGAAGTCATCCATAAAGACCTCCATAGTTTTCCCGATCATATCGGTAAATATGGCCATCATACACCTCTGGAACGTGCCTGGAGCATTACATAAGCCAAAAGGCATACGTTTATAAGCAAAGGTTCCATAAGGGCATGTAAAGGTAGTCTTTTCTTGATCTTGTGGATCAATGGGGATTTGAAAGTAACCTGAGAAACCATCAAGGAAACAATAGTACTTGTTTCCCGCTAATCTCTCAAGCATCTGATCCATAAAGGGCAGAGGAAAATGGTCTTTTCGGGTGGCATCATTTAACTTACGATAGTCAATGCAAACACGCCACCCCGTAACCAACCGAGTTGGAATCAACTCATTCTCCTCATTTGTGACAACAGTTATGCCACCCTTTTTTGGAACACAGTGAATGGGACTAACCCAAGGACTATCAGAGATGGGATAAATCAATCCTGCATCAAGAAGTTTGAGAACCTCTTGTTTGATAACATCGTGGATTTTCGGATTCACCCTTCGTTGGTGTTGGACCGCTGGTTTAAATTCATCCTCCATTAAAATCTTGTGAGTACAAAATTCAGGGTCGATACCCTTTATGTCGGAGAGTTTCCAAGCAATGGCTTGCTTGTGTGACATCAAGACCTTTATTAGAGCAGTCTTTTCCTCATCACTTAAATCTTTAGCAATAATGACGGGTAATTTATCATCACCCTACAAAAATGCGTACTCAAGATGAGGTGGTAAGTCTTTGAGTTCGACCTCAGGAAATTCATCGGTTTTCTCAACTGATTTGATTTCCTCATTATGAAGTTCAACGGGAGGGAGTGGAGGAGAATTGTCCTGATTCAACAATTTCTCAAGAAGAAGAATATCTCCCTCCAGATTAATCTCAGCGTCATCAATTCCTTCCAGAAATGAATCACACTTAAGAAAAGCCTCGATCTCTTCCAAATTGAAATCACTTCCCTCAAACGGAGTGAGAGAAGGGAAAGTGTCGGAAATGACAGGTAGAGAAGATGTGGTGGGATTACCACTCACAGAATTATGAAAATAACCAATACTTTCTTGAGAGTACTCCTTTGAAGCAACATCAATGACATCGATTCGGTTAACCGATTTAGAGTCATAATTTGAGGAGTACCTCGAAGTTTGATCATGGTTAAAGGTAACAGCTTCATTATCCACACGCAAGGAGATCTCATGCTTAAATACATCAATAAGAGCATGGCCCGTTTTTAGGAATCCTCTTCCAAGAATGAGAGGAACCTTTTGATCTGCGTCAAATTCAACAACCACAAAGTCAGCTGGAAAATGGAACTTCCCCACTTTTACAAACACATCCTCGGCAATGCCGAGAGGAAGAGATATAGTTCGATCTGCAAGCTCAAGAGTCATGCAGGTAGGGGTAAGAGCCGGAAGAGAAAGTTTCTTCCATACTGAATGAGGCATCAGGTTGATGCTTGCACCTAGATCGGCCAAGGCATAGCATTCAACCATTCCCGGAAATACACAAGGTATTAGAAACTTTCCAGGATCTCCAAGCTTCTCCAGAAGCTTTTTCAAGATAACTGCTGAGCAGTTCTCATTTAATGGAGTTTTAGCCATTTCAATCAGTTTTTCCTTGTTACTTAACAAGTGTTTGATTGTTGATGCAAACTTGGGCATCAGAATGATAGCATCCGCAAAACTTATGTCAAAATGTAATTCTTTAAAGATTTGAAAGAATTTGTCCATTTGTTGACTAGCCTTCTCGCGGAGCTTTTGCTCATTTAAGCGCGATGGGTAAGGAATGTAAGGTTTGGATTTAGGGGCAATGACTTCAGGAGTCTCAACAGATTCAAAGACAACTCCTGGTTTGGATTTCTTTTTTGGGACAACCGGAGGATGGACATGTGCTGTACTTTGTGGGCTTGGAATTTGCACTTTATCCGTTGTATCCTCCGTCTCTTTTTCCATTTCAAACAACGGAGGAGGAATAGGACCAGATGGTCCCTCATAAGCAGCACCACTATGAGTGGTGATATCTTTGACGAAAGTGGTATCTTTATCATCATCACTTTCATCAAGTACACTGACAGGAGCAGCATTGAGCATATCGGAATAAGCTCTAGCTGTCCTTTGCTCACTACGTTTGCTTGACAAACTCGTAACCGTAAATCGTGATAGAGTAGGATCTATTCTTGACGGCTGAGGAGCAATTGTGGGTGTAGAATTTTGGACAACCATAGGTTGGACCTATTTAGCACTTCCATTGTTAGTGGGAAGTACCGGGTCCTTTATCACCTTGAGTCCAACATGAGCTTTACCACTACGTGTAGTGACAGCTTTGAGTTCACCCTTTGGGTTGACAACAGTGTTACTTGGGAGACCTCCCGAGGTAGAAGGTAGTTCATTTAAAGATTTTTTTATATCATTTATTTGGGTAACCAATAACTGGTTTGTCTTATATTGAGTTCTATTTGTCTCCTCTTGAGATTTTATGAATTGCCTAAGCAACTCATCTGAGGATGTCTGATTATGGTTTTGGACATTCCATGGCTTTTGGTTAAAGTTACCCTGATTCTGACCTCGGTTTTGATTGAAATTTTGAGAATTGTTGAAATTTTGTCCTTGATTTTGAACAAAGCGATTTTGATTATTGTGATTTGGCACGGGTGGAAAACCAGGTGGTACCATAGCATTTGGTGCTCGGTACTGAGTCTCAGCATGCGGACGGTATTGATTTTGATTTACTGCAGCTACGGGAGCTGGGTAAAGAGAAGCATCGGTTGCTTGACAATCATAATACGCATGTGGGCCACCACAAGTTTCACACACTTTTTTTATTGCTTTGATTTGTTCCGGTTTATGAATTTCACTCTTTAATTCTTTCATTTCCTTCATCATACAACGCATTGCGTCTGTTAGAAAGGCTAACTCTGATGAGTTACCGGATGAAGAAGTAGGAGTGACAGGAATGTTCACTTTGTTTCGAGAAATAGGAACTTTTGATTTATTTTCACAAATTTCAACCACCTCTTTAGGTTTACGATTCAAGATATTGCCACCGGCTGCTGCGTTAAGTGCATCTTTATCGTTTTGGGTCAACCCATTATAAAACGTATTTATCTGTTGTAACTCCGTGAAATCGTGATGTGGGCATTTTCTTAGGAGATCTTTAAATCTGTCCCATGCCTCTCCGAAATTTTCGTCGAAACCTTGACGAAATCCAGCAATTTCATTTTTTAGATTAGTCGTCTTGGATGGAGGGAAGAAATAATTGACAAATTTCTTTACGAGATCTTCCCAGGTTTCAATGGATCGAGGGGGTTCTTTATCCAGCCAAATCCGGGCTGCCCCTTCGAGTGAGAATGGAAATAGCATCAATTTGATAACTGTTTGCGGCACATTCTTGTAATTGATTGTAGAGGTCAACTTATTGAACCAACGAATGTGTGCATATGGATCCTCTCGTTCAAACCCGTGGAATTGGTTTGTGGAAACGAGCTGAATCAGATGTGTTTTCAGTTCAAAATGATCAGAATCGATGGCTGGTAAAACGATGGCATCTCCGTAACCCTCGGTGGGTGCCTGGAGCATTTCAGCCATTGTGCGTTCGTCTGCCATATTATCAGTGGGATCAGTACGAATCTCAGGTTCGACTATTTGGGCAGCACGTCTACAATTACGTCTTCTCGGATTATCTACGAGTTCACGTAAAGGGCTTGATGATGTGGAAGAACGAGTGCGCATGCACTAAGTAAAATATTTTAATTAAAACAAAATCGAAGCAAGACACAAGTGAACTTAAACCAATAATCAACATGCGTACGGTAGCTCTCTAAAAGATAAACGCACCGAGTGGCGGAGAAGCAAAGGTGGGCAATTAATGCTCCTTAAAAACCCGCTTCTTTCAGTCCGACAATTTAATGTCAAACTATCCTTAAACCTCCGTTATAGTTTGTTTATCAATCAAAGGTGAGCCGATATTCGCAAGTGATACAGAGGCAAGTTTTAAATCTGATGTTTGGGAACTTATTATGGTCGTACCCCCAGTTAGGTAGTACTCTGTCTTGGTTCTCGATGGTAAATTTTATTGTTTGTTATTATTAAACAAAGAAAACGGAAAATGTTTTTGGTGTTTTTATTTTTATATGATATATATATATATATAAAAGAAAAGAAAAATATTTTTGTATTTTATATGGTTTATGGGAAATAGGAACTTCTGGAAGAAGGATCTCAAATCACTAATCGCTAAAACTCTACACAATAGTCGCAACACAACCTCCCCGGCAGCGGCGCCAAAATTTGATCCGTGCTGAATACACTTATAAATAAATGCAGACAGCGGATACACGTGAATAATTACAAATTACCCTTTTGTGAAAAAGGATACTTGCAAAAACTCACGTTCGTGTGTAGTGTGAAACCAGGTAAGTGATTACCCGGATCGTTTCCCAACGAGGTATGAATGGGCAAACTGTGGAAAGTTAGGATTAGAGTGACTGATGATTAGATATGAGATTTTTCTTTTATTTATTCTAAATGAGAAACAAATTCTCAACGGATAATTAAGATTAACAAACTTATACTGAAAACGCGTAACGGGAAATCTAAAATGGGACAAAAACTGAAATATTAGAAAATTAATCCTAGAAATGTAAAATTACTTAAAACTTATTTTAAAACTAAATTTATATATTTTTTTATACTTTATATCTAATTATTATTAATTATTTATTATTTAATTACTTTTTAAACTATTTAAATTTATAAAAAATACTAAATGAACAAAGAAAAATCTAAAACTTTTTCGATAAATATTATTAAGTGAAAAGAAGTTAAGAAAATTATAAAAATGAAAATTACTTAATTAAAAATTTAAAAAGATAAATTCTATTAAATAGAAGCTATCACTTATTTTCTATTTTTATTTTTCTTAAGGTCTAAAAATATTATTATATTTTTCCTAGATTCTACTTAATAAAAGAAAATTATGAAAATTAAAATTATATTTTTCTGATTATTATTCTATTTATTATGATTTAATTACTATTAGAAACTAATTAAAAAGATTAAAAATATCAAATGACTTAGGAAAAATCTGAAAAATTCAGGATAAGTTTAAAATAATATTCTTAATATAGGAAAATTAAAATCAAAAGTTTAATATGCCCTGATAAGCAGTTGGACAGATAAGCAGTTTGGCAAATAAGCTAAAAATAAGCTAATAAGCACAAAAAGTTACCAAAGGCTCAGGACAGGTTTAATGTACTATAAGAAGCTTAAAATGACTTGAAAACACAAATAAGCACAATGAAATAAGCTGAAAAGTAGATGAGCAGTTGTGAATATGAAACAGAAAACTCAGGAAAAAGGCAAACTTGTAAGGCAGATTAAGCACTTCTAATAAGCTAATTTGTGGAATTTTAAGGGGCAAAATCTAGCTGATACTACTGGCTATCCTAAAAACCAAAAAGCCCTATCACAAACAGCTTAATTGAAGTCCAATTAAGCACTAGTTCAGGTGAGTTTAGGACCCAAAAACTGAATCAGCAGAATCAGTGAAATGGGCAAAAGTGCAGGCCTATTTTTAAGCTATTAAATAAGCTATGACTTGGAATACCAGATGATAATCTTAAAACTAGCTATATGAGCTACTTGTAAACCAAAAATCAAACCCTCAGCTTATTTGGATAAGCCACAAACAAGCTGAGAACAAGGGCTATGTCTGCTTAGTTCTACTCAGTGTATACTGAGTTTGTTTTGTGCAGACTTGCACAGATGTGCACAAGTCCAAACCAAGTTTGTTGATATCACTATATGGACCAAAAGCACTCAGAAAATGTCAAAGTTGAGGTCAGAATAAGCTCATAGCTTAATATGGCTTATTTGAGCTTTTGAGGTTCTAAAACTTGCACAGAGCACTCAAATCTATGAAATCCTTCTAATATGCTAATGTGAACTTAAAAACAGCTTAATATGACTTATTTAAGCTAGGTCCAAGTTTGGAAAGTGGTTAATGAACAGTACAAGCTCAGTTGACCTTGTTGACTGCATAAACCAAACACCCCTTTGATATGGTCTGTGGTGATTTTCCCAAATGAAACACACTTTTTTAAACTAGAAACCTTGATTTTACTGATTGACTAACTTATTTAAGTACTAATGAGCAACTTTTAACACAGAAATAAGCAATCTAATAAGCTAAATACTAATTAGCTATTTTTGGACTTTTAAGTGATTATAAGAAAAATGAAAGCAAAAGCTATTTAAAACTGATAAAACAGATGCAATACACTTATAAACTTCTAATAAGCATGAAATTACTATAATAAGGCAGAAATAAGCACTTGTACAGTAGAATTAGAAAATTGATTAAAACTTGAAATAGGCTTACAACTGGTGAGAGCTTATGGAACAGAGAACAAGGACCAGAACCAATCCTAGCTTGTTAACACAAGCTAGAAGACCACAAAAAGCCTTCCAAATTAGCTTATACCCTTTTGAACAGCTTATTGGCTTCAGGTTGACTTTTGTTGACTTTCTTGATCATTTGAAATTAAGAACTGATTAACACTAAATAAGCTTACACAAAGCTATGTAAAGCTTTTATAAGCTTATTGCAAGGTACTTTGGAGCTTTTGATAATGTCTTAACAGGTCTATGAGCTTATACGATTTAACATATAACTTGAAACTTAGCAATGCTTGAAATTTAGAACAACAGTGATTGAAACAAGATTACTTTGATTGATTATAACATGAATTACAACTGAGAATTGAAAATTACAAACTATGATCACTAAAATTGAAATACGATTACACTAGGTTAACTACTTTTTCAATTAAGGCTTACAAACGTTTCTATTTATACTACAAACATTAGGGTTTCCTTTGTCTTCATCTTCTGAACAAATCCCAGTCTTTGAATGGCTTTAAAATCATCTCAGCCACTCAAACTGATTTTGGCGCCAAAATGTATATAGTGGGCACATGGGTCTAAGGTGAGTGGGGAAGAAGCAATAAATGCTTCTTGGTTTGTTAGGTAGCGTGCTTGAGGAGGAGGGGGAGGTGGCAGAGAATTACTATGGGTGAAGGTGGTTTTGGTTTTGGCGGGGTTGTGAGGAAGATGATGGTTTGACCGAAGTCAAACCTGATATTAAATACCGAGTTGGGTTTTATTAATAAAAGGGAGTTGGGCTTGGGTTTATTAGTTGGGCTTAGGGGCTGGGTTTAGTAACTGGGTTATAGGATTGGGTGGGTTGGGTTATTATTTGGTTTTATTTTGGGTTTGTAATATATAAGGGTCCGGTTTGGATTTATTAAACACAAGGACCATTTTTGTAATATTCTGAAATTGAAGGGTTGAAATTGTAATTTTACCAAAGTTATCAAAAGGGTCTATTTTGCCAATTAAAAATAGGACAAGGGTTTTATTTGATAAATTATATTTTTTTAAAACCCGACGACTAATTTTGCCAATTATGAAACTTGAGGGGTAAAAATTGCCAATTATAGAAAACTTTCATCCAGGGACTAAAAGTGAATATGTTTGATATCCCAAGGACTAAAGTTGACTTTTCTCTCATTTTAAACCTTCAGGGACTAATTCTGCCAATATGTGAAACTTCAGGGACTGAAAATGACAATTTTGTGAACTTTGCATGTTTTTCACTTGTTTTCAATCTTTTTGTTCCTGAATCATATAAAAACACATTTTATGATATTTTCTGTATTTTGAAGCATATCTGCATGTTTTTAAATGATTTTGCAGATAAAATGTGACAGAAATGATGAGTATTTAGACACTCATCAACCCATTAGTTCAAGCTTTGCCTTCTTCGACGCTAACACTTCTTTGTCAGGTCGTTCCTTCATCAACTGATCCATCAGCCTGACAAACTCCTCATTATTAGAGCCCCTGATATTAAGTGCCATCAGTTTGTAGGCTAGGAGTGTTGTCGTTTCCACTTTGTCAATGTCAGAAACTCTCTGAAAGGCCTCCTGACCAAATTCATCCACGAAGAAGATGCCATACTCAGGTTCTTTGATGACTAGGTTAGGACAGAACATGACTCCCTGAGGAGGAACTCTGTTGTAGTGAAGCGCAACTATGTATTGTTCAGGCTCCATAGCTACAGCTTTCCTTTTCTTCCCAACCTTCTGAGTATATTCAGGGATAGTTAGTCCCTGAGAAGCAAGTGCCTCATCATGGTCAATGCCAAGACTCTTTGCCACTTTTGCGAGTTCCTCATACTTGGCACTCAGTGACTTGATGATGATTGGGGCATTCTTGCTTGTGGTTTTCTTCCTTAGGATGGGTATCATCATATCCCATTCTCTTAACCCATAGTCTGAAAACTTGATTGTTGGAAGATGTTCAGACTTTCTTGGACCTCTATGGATTGTTAAGCTCAGAGGTCTGGTGGGATGAATGGTGATGTCAGTGATTTTGCCTTCGCCTTTGGTTTTGGTCATGTGCCATACATACCTCTCATATGCCCTTTGCCTCTTTTCTTGCTTCAGTTTGGCTTCCATGTTGTGTTTCTGAAGAAGTTGGGCTTGAAGCCTGATGAATTCATCTCCCTGAATCTCTTTCTCAGACTCCTTTATTTCTTCCTTGGCAACCTCATAGATGGTAGATGTGGTGAGGTCATGGGCTTTCCTGCGATCTTCCTGATCTAAGATCTGAGCAAGTTCCTCCTGAGTCCCATAGACTCTTCTCCCATCTTCTAAGTCAACAAAAGATGGTGCTTCAGGATCTGGTTGTCTTATGTCTGAAGCCTTGACTAAGTGTGGTTCAGGAGAAGAGGTTTCAGTCATAATCTCCTTCCCTTTGTCAGTGAGAGGAGGTTGACTGGTGGATTCATCATGGTTTGGAACAGTTACCAAGGCAGAGGAAGGATCAGGGATTTCATCATTTTTCTCCCCCTCAGCAGGTTTAGGAACTTCAGTGGAAAGACCTGCTGACTGAGGAGGTGGTGGCACATGAGAGTCCTGAAGAAGTGATAAGATAGTTGAGACCATGGACTTTGTCTCAGAAGTATCATTCTTCACGGCACTGAGTTCGGTAGCCATGACTTGTTGGGTGGTGGAGAGTTCAGTGACACGGTTGGTGTAGTGGTTGATCAGCTCATTATGTGTTTTTGAGAGCTGATCAATGGCTGAGGAAAGCTTGTTGAGGTGCCCCTTGGATTCCATAGCAGCCTGAAGAATGGAATCCTGGTTTTCCCTGAGACCTTTGAGATCTACCCCCTGAAAGAGCTTAAGAAGCTCATTCAGGTTGGTGGAGGCAGTCGTCTGAGTGGCCATATGGTCTTTCATTGATTGAATCATTTTGGGATCATCAGTAAGTTGATCTTGGACTGATTCAACGGCCTTGAGGAGGTTTGCAAGGTCCTGATGCTGACCAGTGGCTGTTTCATCAAAGGTTTTACTCAGTTCTCCAAGTTGTTTGTCAGCGAGCCTTGAAGCCTGAAGAATCTTGTCCTGAGATTCTTCTACTGAGGCCCTGAAGTCGGCATAGGAGGCTGCCGCTTCAGTATGCTGATCCGTTAGTTCATCAGTAAGAGCATTGTAAAGACCTTCGTTGGCTTGGCGAAGGAATTTGGCCATACTTCTTTCAGAAGGCGGATGAACATTATCATACTTGGTTAACCACTCAGGGGTGGCTGAGGCACCTGATGATGATGATGAAGATGATGGTGAACTGGGTTGTTGATCCTCAGGATGAGGAGAAGAGAGTTGTTGCTCAGACTGCGGAGGGGATTTAATTTGACCCTCCATTTCCTCCTCAACTTCAGGAAGTGGTTCATCATCACCAAAATCGAAATCCGTCTCCTCCTCTGACTCATCAGCCAACAAATTTTCATAGTCAGCCAGAGAAGGAGCCTTCAGGGAATCTGATGCGTGGTTTTGCGACCTTACAACAGGTTTTACCTCTTGAGGGATCTCAAGAGGCTTGCAATCCCCACCAGGCAGTGTACCTGACCGATGTAGTATAGTGAAGTGGCAAGTACCGGGGGATTGATCGTTCTCTAGGGGAATAGTGTCGTTAGGATTGAAAAACTACTCTAATAGGTCTAAGGGTGAGGGAAGATTCTTTTTGTATTTTTATATTTTTTTTGAAAGCAAGTAAAATCTCCGGTTTGAAGGAGTGGGCGGAATTAGTTGCTAGTCAACTAACCCAAATAACTACAAATGCAAATAAAATAAAGTAACTGAAAATAAAAAGGTTGTGGAACTTATATGGGGAGAAACGTGTTTACTTAGATTTCCTTACTCCCTAACTATCTTTTACCGGTTGATTAGTGTGTATTAATTGCGTGGATGACGGGTGTATTCCTTAATACCAATTGTGGGGTGGCGTACGTACTTCCCCAACTCTATAAGCTCCTACTTCACTCCTTTGTCGAGCCGGCTAAGAAGCTCCTAACATGGGATCACTAGAATTCGCTCATGCATTAAATACAACCATAATAACCTTAGTACGCATTGGTTCATGTTTCTTAAGACGTTTAAGCAAGTTACCATATAGGAGGTTAGCCAGTTTTCTTAAGCCTAACATCGATAAACAATCATCCAATACAATTAATAACACACCAACAACCAATAATCAATAGTTAGGTTTCATTAGATCTAAGCAAACACAAGATAAATCTAGCCTAGCATGTTAATTAAAAGACAAGAACAAGATATAATCAAACAACATATAGACATATTGAATGATTAATTGATTACTTATCTTCAATTAAACATGGGAGATCCAAGGGTATAAAACCCTTAAAAATGGCAGAAAATTCGTCTAGGGTTTCTCCTCACAAAGTTGCACCCTAATGACTAAAAATTATGAAAGTATATATAGGAAAACAGATATGACGGCGTCACGTTATAGAGCTTGACGCCGTCACCTCGCCACGTTTAGGGTTTCTTGATGGCCTTCTTGACGCCGTCCCCCTTTAATCCTCCAAAATCCTCTCTGGCTTATCAAGGCTTGACGACCTTCTTGACGCCGTCCCCCTTTAATCTTCCAAAATTTCTCTGGCTTATCAAGGGCTGACGGCGTCACATTGGGTCTTGACGCCGTCACAGGTACTTTCCAGCATATTTTTGAGACTTTGTCGTTTTCTTCACTTTTATGCTCCAAAAACGTCCAAAATGCTTCCTTTTCCAGATTTCTTCTCCAAAGTACCTAAAATGACAAAAGGAACGATTTAGGGCAATATTTGATCAAATAAATACGATTTAGGGCTTAAATGACCCCCTAAAAGCGGTACACTTTTTCGCTTCATCAAATACCCTTACACTTGAGATTTGCTTGTCCCCAAGCAAATGCGCTTTTATTCTAATCAAAATACAAGTTAGGGGTCTTTTAACGCTAATATAAAAGTAATTACAACAAATAGTCGTTCCACTTTAATCATAATAAGCACAGAGATTACAGACTAGCACCTCACAAGTAGTGTTTAGATACTCACATCTCTCAGGTGTCATAAAAGTATATCTCATAAATGAAAATGGATAATATCTCTCACTACCTGTCATAGCAAATAGGTTACCATAGGCTTGGGAAAGGATCAAAAACCTCCTCCACTAGGCGTAAGCACCTAAGATAAACTATCAAAGAGGGCTTTTAAACGGGTTATAACGTTAGGTGTAGGGATATGATAAACATGGTTTTGTTGGATAAAGGATATTTTACTGGTGGCGAGTTAAAGATCTTGATTAATTACATGTACAATATGGCGTTGCTAAGCCAAGACTAGACTCGACTTAAGCTAAAAACAAAATAACAAAAACATAAAATAAACATAAAATGAAACGGGATGGTAGTCCGTATGTTTTTTCTACTTTTCTTTTTCTCATTTTTTTGTATTTTTCTTGATTTTTTCGATTTTTTTTCCATACACTCTTGCCCTACCATCCAAAATAATACATCATAGGGGCGTTGCATTCCCCTTACACTTGAACTTTTACATAACTTTACAAATAACTATTCTAATGACTCGAATTAAGATAATCAACACACTTGGAGTACTTTTAAAATATTTAGCACATATGGGGGTAATAACGTTGTTCTTCCCCATTACTCCATTATACTAGTACTTTACCCATGAGTCTCAATCGTCCCAAAACAATATGTACAAGGATATGACTCGACTTAGCAACCATGTAATCAATTAGATAATTAACTTGGGGTTTAAACAAATGTTGTCACAATAATGCACTAAAAATGAGTGCGTACAAGGTAGGCTAAGGCGATTTGGGTGTACATTTAAGTGGGGTGTAAACAAATTCTTCCTTTAAGTAAAATACTTAAAGTTAGAAACGAAAAGATAGGCTCTGAAGGGTGTACTAGGGGTATCGTGTACCAAAAATGGGTACAACGCAAAGGGTGTGGGAGAATTACTTGACCAATGTAGCCGAAGTAATTATAACAAAAACACAGGTGTAAAACACTGGGTTAATCCTAATGCCTCTTATCATATAGTAAATCTAACTACACGAATGTAGTCTCACTTGTGGCATCGGAATGGTCCTAACGCAAGTTCTAGAATCTAAGTGCTACCGGTACACACATCATAGCATAAATGCTTTTCCTACCAATTCTAGGGGCGAACCTCACATATTTGGGGGTGGAAAATTTTTTAGTGGTACGGTTTTTGTGCTAGTCATATAACTCCTATCCATGAGACGCTCATTAAGATCAAAGTTTCACTCCTATATGTTGTAAAAAATTTTAAATTTGGCACTAAAATTGCCTTAACAGGTATTTCTCTCAGTTTTATTACACATCTACCATTAAACAAACAAAAATCAAGCGTAATTGCATTCTCTAAAGTATCGTACTTTACCCCTCCCCCCCTTACACTTAAGATGAACATTGTCCCCAATGTTCAAATAATAAGATGTAAAAGTAATAAGGTAAAAGAATGAAATCAAATACTCCCCTGATTCGTTTGGTGGATAAAGAGGTAACATGGTTAGATCTTCTTCCAAGGGAATGTAGAAGCTCCAAGACTAAAGCATCGCCAAAAGCTTGATTCCACATACATCTCCTTGTCCAAAATAACCTGTTAAACCTGAGAAAACAAACAAGAAAACCTGCATAACATCGGCGGGATAAATCTGGATAAGGATATAATGCTTGTGGAATGATAATTTTGCAGATTCCTGGAGTTTATAAGTTAGAGATTTAATAAAAACTTTTTATGAAAACAAAACTTTCAAAAATTTCAGAAAATTAAAACCTGACGCCGTCAGGTTGTAAGGCCTGACGCCGTCAGAAATGATCTGACAGAATTCTCATGTTAAGTTTCCGGAAAATTTCTGGAAAAACCTATACCTTACTTCCTGGAATTCCTGCAAAACATCATTATGACTCGATACAAGCATTTGACTCAAACAAATACTAATATGTATGTTAATTTATTATTGTTACGATTCATGTTCATTTGTTCTAATAAACCGATTTGGATTTCCCTTACACTTATCTTTTGCAAAATACCTTTATATGTAGTTAAGACGAAGTTAAAAACAAGATAAAGCATTTTCACAATTTAGTTTTGAACATGAATCAATAAAAATAAAAATTAAACATACATACGGAAACAAATAAAATCAAACAAACAAATAAATAAACACACAAAGCAAATAAAGCTTGGGTTGCCTCCCAAGAAGCGCTTTTCTTTATTAACGAGTCTTGTAGCTAGACTCAAAGTCATGCTTATCTAGTGTCGCTTATGCTCACGTATCCGAGTGTGAGCCATCTAATTGTTGCCTCATCTTTCTTGTATTCATCATTCAGCTCCAGACATCCATGATAATATCTCTTATTTTTCTCATGTGGATACTTGAGCCCTTTTCTCTTATCATTCTCACTTAACAAGTCAATAGGCACAAGTCTATTGCAAGATTCAATAGAGAAGTTCTTAAACCTAGGATGTGATCGGGGCATTTGGTAAACAAAATCTTCATCCCCATCCGAGAATGTAATTAACCCGTCCACAAGTTTTTCGTCAAGGTTGGTCAACCTTTTGAAGGGTTCTCCAAAAATGACTTGGGTTAATTCGTTATCAATAAATTCTCCTAAGTTCTCCATAACCATAAAATCCACCAAATACACAAAACTTCCTACGAATACGTGTAGTGGCTTAATCCTAGCAACAATGTTATCTCCTTGATATTCTAGCTCATCTACCATGATTTTATTATAATTAGCGCGAGAGATAATGTTCATAGGCAAAGATGAGTTAAGATAAGCATGAAAACTATGATAACCAATCTTACACGGAAATTGCATGTTAAAGAGGCTATCCTTTTCGATCTTAGTCCTAGGGTCAACATACTTAAAGGGATTAATTTCCTCTTCTCTCCATTCCTCGTTAACTACTTCTCCATTACCAGCATCCTCATCGGAGTCTGAGTTGTAAAATGGACTAACTGCATAGTCATTCTCATGGTCAGACTCCTCCATCTCAGAATTGTTACCAAACTGGTGGTTGGGTGAAAGGTTGTTGTTTTCTACGATGGGGGCGGGAACGGGTAGTTGGAAGTTTGCGCGGCGGAAAATACGAATAACAGGGATCAAGCGATCACTATTACTCATGAGGTAGGTGGAAGGTGTCACAAACAAAAGTTCAAAGAAATAAGATAGACTAAAGAAAACCTAGAAAAATAAAATAAAAATCTCACTAGAAAGGAATCTAGTGAGTAGACCTATAAAAATAAAAATTCAACCTAAACAATAACTATTTCCCGGCAACGGCGCCAAAAACTTGATGCGTGGTTTTGCGACCTTACAACAGGTTTTACCTCTTGAGGGATCTCAAGAGGCTTGCAATCCCCACCAGGCAGTGTACCTGACCGATGTAGTATAGTGAAGTGGCAAGTACCGGGGGATTGATCGTTCTCTAGGGGAATAGTGTCGTTAGGATTGAAAAACTACTCTAATAGGTCTAAGGGTGAGGGAAGATTCTTTTTGTATTTTTATATTTTTTTTGAAAGCAAGTAAAATCTCGGGTTTGAAGGAGTGGGTGGAATTAGTTACTAGTCAACTAACCCAAATAACTACAAATGCAAATAAAATAAAATAACTGAAAATAAAAAGGTTGTGGAACTTATATAAGGAAAAATGTGTTTACTTAGATTTCCTTACTCCCTAACTATCTTTTATCGGTTGATTAGTGTGTATTAATTGCGTGGATGATGGGTGTATTCCTTAATACCAATTGTGGGGTGGCGTACGTACTTCCCCAACTCTATAAGCTCCTACTTCACTCCTATGTCGAGCCGGCTAAGAAGCTCCTAACATGGGATCACTAGAATTCGCTCATGCATTAAATACAACCATAATAACCTTAGTACGCATTGGTTCATGTTTCTTAAGACGTTTAAGCAAGTTACCGTATAGGAGGTTAGCCAGTTTTCTTAAGCCTAACATCGATAAACAATCATCCAATACAATTAATAACACACCAACAACCAATAATCAATAGTTAGGTTTCATTAGATCTAAGCAAACACAAGATAAATCTAGCCTAGCATGTTAATTAAAAGACAAGAACAAGATATAATCAAACAACACATAGACGTATTGAATGATTAATTGATTACTTATCTTCAATTAAACATGGGAGATCCAAGGGTATAAAACCCTTAAAAATGGCAGAAAATTCGTCTAGGGTTTCTCCTCACAAAGTTGCACCCTAATGACTAAAAATTATGAAAGTATATATAGGAAAACAGATCTGACGGTGTCACGTTATAGAGCTTGATGCCGTCACCTCGCCGCGTTTAGGGTTTCTTGATGGCCTTCTTGACGCCGTCCCCCTTTAATCCTCCAAAATCCTCTCTGGCTTATCAAGGCTTGACGACCTTCTTGACGCCGTCCCCCTTTAATCTTCCAAAATTTCTCTGGCTTATCAAGGGCTGACGGCGTCACACTGGGGCTTGACGCCGTCACAGGTACTTTCCAGCATATTTTTGAGACTTTGTCGTTTTCTTCACTTTTATGCTCCAAAAACGTCCAAAATGCTTCCTTTTCCAGATTTCTTCTCCAAAGTACCTAAAATGACAAAAGGAACGATTTAGGGCAATATTTGATCAAATAAATACGATTTAGGGCTTAAATGACCCCCTAAAAGCGGTACACTTTTCGCTTCATCAGAATCCAGCTCCCCCTCAAAAGTGGGCTCACATTTGTTGTGGCCAGGTCCTGATCCTTTAGCCATAATAACTGGTGGGGTTTGACCAGCCTGACTAGCCATAATAACTGGGGGGGTTTGCCCAGCCTGACTGTTAGGATCAGTTCCCAAGTGACTTGGACCGCCTGAGGGGGTGATGGGTTCCGTATCAGCGGGTGGTTTGTTTCCCCCTGAGTCTTTGTCCCCCTGAGCACCTTCATCTACTGACGGGTGTTTTCCAGTAGAATCACTAGGTACTATTGGTGATTGTTGATGGCCTCCCTTCCCATCAGGATTGTGTTGTCCTTTTGGGGATTTAGAGGCCTGAACTCCCTGAGACTCTAAGTGTGATTGCTTAGAGACATTAACAGGATGTGAATGGGTATGGGTCCCCTTCCCAGTGGAGTGGTACTGCTCCACCGAGGATATAGAACCCTGAACTCCCTCAGGCTCTGATTGTGATTTATCAGTGCCTTCATTGGGATGTGAGTGGGTGGATGCTCCTGACCCACCTAACTTGTTTTTGTTAGTAGGGACATTCGGAAAGGGTGTGCCCGAGGATACTGAGGATGATTGCCCAGCACCCTCCGTTGGCGTTTGTTTTGTGGCCAATGTGGTCTCTTTTGTGGGAGTCTTAGAGGTCAAGGTCACAACAACATTCTTAGTGCCTGAGGCAACAGTCTCAGTGACGAGTGGTTTAGGTCTAACCACCTTACTGGACTGTCCCCCTTTCCCTTTGGTCTTCTTCACCTTCTTGGTTGGTGAAGGAACTGGTGAGCATACATTTTCACCCTGAATCACCATTAACATGTAGGTGGTCAGGGCGACTGGTTGTACCTCAGTAATGTCACTACTAAAGTTAGTCTTATGAAGAACTTCAGGTTTTGAGCCTTCGTCGTCAGACCTTAAGTAGTCAGAACCAAGGAGGTCCTGAAGCACACAGGAAATGAACCAAGGATAAGACATGTGTCTTTGCCTATGTTTCCCTGAGAGCTTTGACACGAGTTCACGGAAGATTATTCCTCCGATATCAATTTTTCTACCCTCCAAGAGACTGAACATCATCAATTGTTGTGATGAGTTCAATTGCTCAGTGGAGGATTTGTTTCCTTCGAGTACCTGAATGACGAATGTCATCATAAGTCTCCAGACAGGGTGAAACCATGTCTTCACTATTGGAGCCTTTGCCAGCAAGGCTTCAGGTGACTCGGTAGGACGCCTAACATCATGAGGCCCTAGGAAAAGCATTTCAGCTTTTATTTCCTGATCAGTAGTGTTGGGTTTTATTGATTTGATGATACAAAACAAGAAGAATGAAACTTGAAGGGTTTAATGTGACAAGAAGGGAAACTACAAAAAGATGGAGAATTTTGAAGATTCTAGAAGATTTAGTTAAAAGATTTAGTTTCCTTATTGTATTATGATTCTCCTTGTAAACCTAGATGATCTCTATTATATAAAGAGACATTAGGTCATTAGTTTTAGACGTGCACAAACTACAAGATGTAGTCGATTAGAGGTGTGTGTGTGTAATCTAGACGTAAGTTATAAACGTCTATGGTTAGAGTTTTAGTTATTAGTTAGTTAGTGCAGCCTCAAGGTTAACAAGTTCTACCTTGATCAAGTAGAATTGGGGCTGTTAATAATATTAGAGATTATGAATGTAAAACCTTGTTCATAATAATGTTGATTCTATGTTTGAATAATCCGCCTTCATTATTATGTGTTCCTAGATATAATATTAGACCTAGTCTAAGAGCTACAACGATCTTCACAATTGGTATCAGAGAAAAGTATTAGTCGATTATTATAGTATTAGTGTTTAGAGTTTGTTAGTAAATCTGTATAAAGTAAGCAGGTTCAAGGTTTAATATAATCAAAGTTGTTTATTAATTCTTCTTAGCTTTGTTGAAGTAGATTCCGCATACTTAGCAAAGTATATCAGTGTTTCACCATTAACAGTTTTGGATTTATCCAAGGTTTGTTAAATCTTAAACAAGCTACAAGTTAGTTTGGTCAGAGTATATCGATCCAACAAGTGGTATCAAAGCTTGTGTGGAGAATCTGATTAAGAAGAAACCCTTAAAACTGATTTAAACAAACCCTAAACGATGACGACTGAAGCTGCACCAATCCCATCCATCACCTCACTCAGAATTCCTATCATCAAGAAGGGAGAATATGATCTCTGGAGCATGAAGATGAGGCAGTACCTTGCTATTACAGACCATGCTCTATGGGATGTGATTGTCAATGGTAATGTTGTTCTTGATGAACCTGTAGCAGTTGAAGGACAACCTAAACCACCTCAACCAACCTTGCCAGCAGCTACAAAGAGAAATCAAGATAAGGCTCTCAACATACTGTTGTCTGCTATTCCTGATGGTCACCTACTAAAGTTTCATGATGCTAAGGATGCAAAGCAACTGTGGGCTGCGATCAAGACAAAATTTGGAGGTAATGATGCTTCCAAGAAGATGCATAGAAACTTATTGAAGCTGCAGTTTGAAACTTTCACTGTTGGTGAAAGAGAAGGTCTTGATGTTGTCTATGATAAATTCCAAAATCTACTTAGTATGCTAGAACTGTATGGAGCAGAGGTATCTGTTGAAGATGCAAACTTGAAGTTCTTAAGGAGTTTGCCATCTGTCTGGCATGTGGTTGCTACTATGATTAGAGATACGAGACATTAGAGAAAAGTACTGCTGCTATACTTCAACGTACTGCTATGATTTAATGTACTGATGCTACAAGGAACTGCTCCAAAGTACTATTGTTCGTCTAAAGTACTGCTGTTCAACTAAAGTACTGCTATGCTCCACGGTACTGTTCATTCAAAGTACTGCTGCGTTTAGATGATTTATGGAGACAATGCATGATTTACAAGCAGTGAGGGGAAGCCGAGATGAGTTTTTATGAGATTGGTTCTACTTTGGCTCTTGATTAATTATGAGTAGTTTGTTAGATTACACACACAGGTTATTAGTTTTACACACACAAGGAGTTTTTGGTTTATGTTCTTAAAAGTTTTAAAGGCTCATATTTGGTTTATTGGATTAATTGATTACGAAGAAGGTTGAATATCATTTATTTGATGTTGTAGTTGAGTTTCACAGGTGCGCGTTCTTATGTTTGTGTTATTGCGGTGACAAAGACTTGGTAAATCTAGCAAGGATGTGTGATCTACAAATTATGGTGCGTAATGCTCACATTTGCTATCACTTAAAGGAGTTACATTGTAGTGCTCAGTGTCTCATATGGTTGAGGATTTATCAAGAGGTCCTAGTAGCCTACTTCTAAGATAAGTTTGGAGTCACAAAGAGACGTGGATAGTGCAAGATATAAGACGAAGGTTTGGGAAATTCAACTTCTTCATCAAGTTCGTTATATTTGGTTTTCTTCATCAGTAATCATTACAAGGAGCCTACAGAATTGAAGATTCAAGAGATGATGTAAACATATTGGTTTCAGGGGAAGCTTATTGATTGAATGTTTAATCATCTACATGCACCACTCAAGGGGAAGTTTTGCATACGTTCCCTATTTGTTGATAACAAAAAGGGGAAGTGATGTTAGAATAGATTTGGAGTGGTATGGCATGACTTAAGGGGAAGACAAGACTTGTTTCATTCATGGCGAGATTTAATTATCTCAACTTCTCTACTTCGTCTAGGGAAGTTCGTACAAGAATGTCTTTGTTTTGTCATCATCAAATAGGGGAAGATTGTTGGGTTTTATTGATTTGATGATACAAAACAAGAAGAATGAAACTTGAAGGGTTTAATGTGACAAGAAGGGAAACTACAAAAAGATGGAGAATTTTGAAGATTCTAGAAGATTTACTTAAAAGATTTAGTTTCCTTATTGTATTATGATTCTCCTTGTAAACCTAGATGATCTCTATTATATAAAGACACATTAGGTCATTAGTTTTAGACGTGCACAAACTACAAGATGTAGTCGATTAGAGGTGTGTGTGTGTAACCTAGACGTAAGTTATAAACATCTAGGGTTAGAGTTTTAGTTATTAGTTAGTTAGTGTAGCCTCAAGGTTAACAAGTTCTACCTTGATCAAGTAGAATTGGGGTTGTTAATAATATTAGAGATTATGAATGTATAACCTTGTTCATAATAATGTTGATTCTATGTATGAATATTCCGCCTTCATTATTATGTGTTCCTAGATATAATATTAGACCTAGTCTAAGAGCTACAACGATCTTCACAAGTAGGGTTTGCCTCAAAGTTCTCAACAAAGTTAAGACCTGTGGCCAAGATGAAGGACTTGTAGTTGAAGGAGAGAGTCCTAGTCCCATTCATCACAGTGAAAGTGATGATCGACTCTTTGGTGTCCTTAGGGCTAGTAGCCGTTGCGGTACACCAAAACTCCCTGAGATAGTCATTATAAATGACTTTTGGGGTAGTTGTAAAAGCTGTGGCAAGGAAGCAGTTTTGTAAATACTTAACTACATCCTTGTAACCCCCATATTGCTGGGGATAGTGGAAATTTCCAGCCACGTTGTTTTTGGTCAGGTCCACGCCCTCCATTGTGAAGCTCACATTTGGGGCGTTGGTTATAGCATTAGAGGAAGCCATTTTATGATCGGGTTTAGGTCGGAAAATGGTCGGATGTTTCTCAATGCTAAGAACACACACACAATTTGTTTGATAAAAAAAAGGCAGAGTTTGCTTATAATTTTCTAAAAACGTGTGTGTGTATTCTTTTGGATGGGTATTTATATGGAAGTGGAAAGGTTGGGGGTATTTAGGGCATTAAGCAATTAACTTCAAAAAATTTGAAAATTGTTTTATAAAAATTTGAAGTCCGCATTTAATGCCACGATTCCACTTCCCCATGTATTCGGCAACCATCATGGTGAACAGTTGAGCCGTCTGCAAAAAGTGTAGTTTGCAGAGATGAGTCATCACATTTCTCTAATGTGATTGGAGAGGCATTTAATGCCTAGTGGGAAAGTGGGGGCCCAAGATGTGTATGCCAGAGAGACATATATTCCTATATTAAATAGGAAATCAGTCACCAACCTAGGACATTTACTAACAAAATACTTAGAGCATTTAAGTTAGCATTGAATGACATCTTGAGGACCCTGAATGACTTTTCATTCACTGAGGGTTTCAGGAAGGGGATTCAGTGATACTTGACACCGAGGGACACATTGATTCAGGGACCTGAGGTTCTAAGAATGTACACTTCAGTTGGATGGATTCAATCAGTGGACTGAGTCTCAATATCCAACATCCCTAACTCAGCTTTCAGTCTAGTGAAAGTTGGTTCATCCAAAGGTTTGGTGAAGATATCAGCTAACTGATATTCAGTAAGGATGAAGTGTAATTCAATGTCACCATTCATGACATGATCCCTGATGAAATGATATCTGATATCAATGTGTTTTGTTATCTGATGAAGAACAGGGTTGTTGGAGATTGCAATTGCACTTGTGTTATCACAAAAGATGGGAACCATCTTATACTGAATGCCATAGTCACTGAGTTGACTTTTCATCCATAGTACATTTGCACAACAGTTGGCTGCTACAACATACTCAGCTTCAGCTGAGGACATGGCAACTGATTGTTGCTTCTTAGCACTCCAACAGACTAATTTTCCACCAAGAAATTGGCAGGAGCCTGAGGTGCTTTTCCTATCCATGTTGCATCCAGCATAGTCAGAGTCAGAGTATCCCTTGAGATCAAACCCTGAGCACTTAGGATAATATAATCCAAGGCTTGGAGTACCTTTCAGGTACCTGAGGATCCTTTTCACAGCAGTGAGATGAGATTCTCTTGGGTCAGATTGATATCTGGCACACAAACATACTGAGAATTGGATGTCAGGCCTTGATGCAAGGAGATACATCAGTGACCCAATCATTCCTCTGAATAGAGTCTGATTGACTGATTTTCCAGTGAGGTCATAACCAAGGTTGTTTAGTGGGACCATGGGAGTCTTGACTGAGGCACAGTCACTGAGATCATACTTTTTCAGTATGCTTCTGACATACTTCTCTTGACTGATAAAGGTTCCTTTATCAGTCTGCTTAATTTGTAAGCCAAGAAAGTAAGTCAGTTCTCCCATCATGCTCATTTCAAATTTCTTTGCCATCAGTTTTTCAAACTGTTTACGAAGTTTATAACTTGTTGAGCCGAAGATGATGTCATCAACATATACTTGAACAAGTATAACATCATCATTTGTCTTGTAGATAAATAAGGTATTGTCTATCTTGCCTCTGACAAATTTGTTTTGGATCAGGAAGGATGAGAGAGTTTCATACCATGCCCTGGGAGCTTGCTTCAGTCCATAAAGGGCTTTGTCAAGCTTACAGACATAGTCAGGAAACTCGCTGCTCTCAAATCCAGGAGGCTGTTGGACATAAACTTCTTCTTTCAGTGAACCATTTAAAAATGCACTTTTAACATCCATTTGGTAACTTTGAAGTTCATGTAGGTTGCAAATGCAAGGAAGATCCTGATGGCTTCCATCCTTGCAACTGGTGCAAATGTTTCCTCATAGTCAATGCCTTCTTGCTGGTTGTAGCCTTTGGCAACCAGTCTGGCCTTGTTTTTGATGACTATGTCATTCTCATCAGATTTGTTTTTGAATACCTATTTCATGCCAATGACTGTAACTCTATCAGGACATTTGACTAAGGTCATCACCTTATTTCTGTCAAATTGTTCCAATTCATCATGCATGGCCTGAACCCAACTAGGATGAGTAAGTGCTTCTTTGACACTTTTGGGTTCAATGGTGGAAATGAAGTCCACAAATAGGCATTCATTGGCTGAGGCTGCAGATAGTTTAGCAGCCATGCTTCTGGTGAGCATGCCTTCAGTAGGCACTCCAATAATGTTGACAAGTTCTATATCCTGAGACCTAGTCCATCTGTCCTGAGGTCTTGGATACTGATTAGAACTTGTGGAGGCCAGATTAGGTAGAGGTGAAGGGATTGGTTCAGACACTTGAGGGCTTTCAGGGTGTTGGGTGTCTGAATGATTTGTCTGATCACTGAGATTATTTGGTTCCTGAGCACTTTGAACAGACTAATTGTTAGAGTCAGTGTTTGTTTGTGCTTCAATAAACTCAGTGATGTTTGGGTGAGGAAGGTTATGAGGAAGGATGTGATAGGAGATATCAGCATCAGCTTGATACTGAGTAGAAGGATTGTTTTCTGGATCAAACTCATCAGGAGGATATCTTGATGAGTCATCGATTCCTATCTCTTCCACTGAGGAATTTGAGAACCTGATGACTTCAGTGCTCTCATCAAAGGTAACATGAAATGTTTCCTCAGTTTGTTGTCTCCTTTGTTTTAAACACTCTGAAGGCTTTTGAGACAAGGGAATATCCTAGGAAGTATCCATCCTCAGCCTTTGCATCAAATTTCCCTAGGTGATCCTTGTGATTATGAATAAACACAGGGCACCCAAAGACATGAAAGTAGCTGATGTCAGGGATTCTTCCCTTGAATAACTCATAAGGAGTCTTGCTATGTCTCTTGACAATGATGGATCTGTTTTGTGTGTAACAGGCAGTTTTGACTGCTTCAGTCCAGAAATGTTTTGAGAGGACTGATCCATTTAGCATTGTTCTAGCAGCTTCAATGAGTGTTCTGTTTTTCCTTTCAGCCACACCATTTTGTTCAGGTGTGTAAGGTGAGGAAAAGTTTTGATGGATACCTTTCTCATCACAGAAACTTTCAAGTTCATGGTTTTTGAACTCAGTCCCATTGTCAGTCCTAATCTGTTTGACTTTGATGTCATTTTGATTTTCAATGTTCCTGACAAAGGACATGATAGTTCCTGCTGCCTGACTCTTTTTGGTCAGGAAGTAAAACCAAGTATATCTTGAGTATTCATACACTATGACCAGAGTATACTTCTCATGGTTAATAGATCTAGGACTGATGGGTCCAAAGAGATCCATATGAAGAAGGTGTAGACAGTTCCTGATGGAAAAGTTGGTTTTTGTTTTAAAGGATGCTCTCTTGTGTTTGCCTTTTTCACAAGCTGAGCAGGGTTTATCCTTTGAAAACACAAGAGATGGTAAGCCAAGGACCTTGTTTTGTTTCACAAGATGATTTATGTTTTTGAAGTTCAGATGGGAGAGTCTCTTATGCCAAAGCCAATTGAGAGTTTCAGTGGCCTTAGCGAAGAGACAAGTACCATTCTGAGTCAGACTAGTCATGTCTAACACATAAACATCTTGTCTTCTAGGTGCAATAAGGACAACTTCCTTGTTTGCATTGAAGATGGTTCCTTGCTTATCATCAAACTGAACTATGTATTTTGCATCACATAGTTGACTGACACTGATCAAATTATACTTAAGGCCATTTATATAAGCTATCCTAGTGAAGACTATACCATTGCTGTTTACTGAACCATAACCTTCAGTGGGACATGATGAGTTATCAGCAAATACCACCTTGGGTCCTGATTCTTCCACATATTTGTGCAGATACTGCTTCACACCAGTCATGCTCCTTGAACATCCACTATCTAGATGCCAAATTGGCTCCCTGGCATGTCTCTGCACAAATAGTAAACTGGGTCAGTTCTTTCTAGGACCCCTCTTCTTAGAGGGCTTGGCTTTAATAGCCTGCTTAACAGTAGATAATGATTCATGGTCAGTGGTTGAGTGGACTGAGCTCCCACAAATTTTGCATTTAATTGCAGGGGAAGACTCAGCAGACTGAGAGGATGATTTGTTCTTTCCTTTCCTTGCCTGAATGACCTCCTCATGTCCTGAGGTGTCATGAGTGGGATCACCACATAGGTCACAGCATGTGTCCATTAAGCAATCCTCAGGAAGGTGGTCATTGAATCCACAATGAGGGCAAGGGGCAAAAGGCTTTGCCTTTTTCATTTTCTGCTTAGCATCAGATGGATACTTAAGAGCAACAGCTTTAAAGTTTGCCATCTTAGCTGAGGCTGTGTATAACTGATGATCAGAGGTTCTGTGATCTTCCTTTTTGCATACCATGCAGTAAAGGATTCTGTAGCAATCATCAGCAACATGATTTCTAAAGTGACACAGCTCACATATCAGCAGAGGTTTGGTGGGCTTGGTTTTGGGTTTGGAGCTTGAGGAAGCTGATTTTGTTTCCTTAATCTTAGATTTAGGACTTTTCTCAGAAGATTCAATCTTCTCACTCAGCTTCCTGACCATTTCAGTCAACTGATCAATTCTTGGATCAGGACTTTGGGATTTTACCTCAGAAGGGACTGAAGTAGATAAGTCATCAGTGTTTACTGAGACTTTTGCTTCAGAATGGACTGAAGTTGTTGAGTCATCAGTATTTACTGAGACATCAGGGATTAGCCTTTTCAGGATTGTATTTCCCGATCCTGATTTCTCCTTTGGAGAATGTTCAGAGTAGACCAATGGAGTGAGGTCTGAGCTTGGAGAAGCTCCCTGAAGGACTTTCAGTGGTGGGAGAGGTATAGCTGATTCTGATTCTGTCTCAGTGATTAACTCAGTACTACTGGGTTCTTCAGTGAGTCCTAGCATGCTTTTCAATGCCTGACTTTCAGGGAGCAAGATTTTCCCAGTCTCAAAGTTGGGTAACTTACTGACTGGGTTGTCCCTGACAATCCAGTCATTTGACTTGGGTTCCATGTCTTGCTCAAAAGCAATGCCAGCTGGAATAAAGACTCTTTCTTTGTCAGTCTCACTGAGGGTGTCAGTGAGTGGGTTAATTCCTATGACTTTGATGTTCTCACTAGGATTCTTACTGACAGATTCATAGACTCTTGGGTTCTTTTTAGTCCAGCTTTTTATGACAGCTCTTTCTTTGTCAAGTTCATTTTGAAGGGCTTGGTTCTTTTTCAAAATCTCAGTGTTTTGAATTTGTAGTGTGATTACTTCTAACTTGGCTTGTTTCAGTACAAGTAATTCATCTCTACATTTGTTCAATTCTAACATAAGATTATTATATTTTGAAAGTAGGTTAAGCCTTTGTTCTTTGATGAACTCAAATAAGTACATTTTATTACCATCATTTATCCTATTTATTTGACTTGTTTTATTATATTATATATGAGAATCGATACGTTAATGTTTACTTTTGTAATTCTCAGGTAAAAACAAGTATTATGTGAAACTTGGTGATTTTGGACTAATTATGGAGCAAAACAAGCAAGATGTTAAGAGTCTACTGAAATGTACAAGATCAAGATCATTCTGCTCCAGATACGCCGCATCCTACTTCTAACATACGGCGCATCACTATCAAGATTTCACAAGCCACGATCCAAGACAACAAAGGACATGTGCGGCATCTAAGAATGGAGTTACGCCGCATCTTAAGGCGGTGTACGAATATTCCTGAATATATTAATCTTGGACCCCACGCGAAGTTAAGTCAATGCGCCGCATCTACTTATCCTATGCGCCGCATCTAACCCTCAGACAGAAACTATAAATACCCCAAAGTCAGACGAATTTTGGGGTTCGACCTTACACACACTAAACCTTCGAAGACAGAAGAAACCTAAGGCCGAATTCAGACGTGTTAGCAGCACAAGACACACCCTAAACGAAGATACAAGAGCTGTAAGAAGGTCCTGCATGTATTCAATTCATTAAGTAGTTTTGTTTTATTGTATTAGTATACTTTAATTCTTCAGGATTGATAGGCCGATTCCATGTGACTACGGAAAATCACGAGCACCCCTTAAAATTGCTTTCCCATTAATTAAAGTTTATATGTTGATGTCTTTGGTGACTTTTATTAGTGCATTGATAACCTCTGTGTCTAGCTGAGCATTGATCGGGTCGCCATGCCTCTGTCCTCGCCTATTTATTCTATCGCCTATGCATTCTATCGTCTGTAGAAAAGTAGGAAGAAAGGTAAGTAGGATAGACATAAGTGATCATTAAGGTTTACTCGCCGATAAGATTAGAGCCAACGAGAAAGGGTTAATTATATATACTTCATATAAAACTAGCAATAAAACAAGTGACAAGCTACTTAATTATCAGGACAGGTCTTCTTATTGTCTCAAGTATCTATCTGTGTACGTGTGTGCTAATCACTGATTCGTGCTCATTAGTTTAGTTTATTATTTAATCCTAACCAAACCGTGCCAGTCTCTCAGGCTGAACCCCCCTTGCGTTAGATTAGTTTGTACAGCTAACTTAAGATATTAAAATACTGATTAGAATAACTAGATAATACGTTCCACTCTTAGTGATCGACACTCTACTTACCATTATATTCATACTGACCGGGTACACTGCTCGTTAAAGTGTGTGTTATTGATAAGTCGGCTAAATATAAATTTAAAACTTGAATACTGCTTAAACCACAACGACATCACGCGCGCACCAAATCTTTGGCGCCGCTAACGTGGATATAAATTAGAGCAATACACGCACGCATCAAGTTTTTGGCGCCGCTGCCGGGGAGTGAATTGTTATTATCTGTTAATTTGATTAGTGTTTTAATTAGGTTTTCTTTTTAATTTTTAGATTCTAACCGCTAACCCCGTTGTATATTAGATAAATTGCATTCATTGTATTATTTGCATATTTTCTGTTTTTGTGTGTTTTTATTTTCTTTAATTTTTGTTTCTTTTCGTTTGATTTTATTTTTCTATTTTCTGTATTCTGCTATCGTTGTACTGAGCTGATTCAAACGATACGGCGCATCTATTTTCATAGATACGGCGTATTGCGTTTAATTTTTATAAAATACAACGCGTTTAATTAATTCGATACGACGCATCTTTCCCCAAGATACGGCGTATCTGTTTTTAATAAGATTTTTTTTCCTAAACCGTAACGCCATACGACGCATCTGTTTTAACAGATACGGCGTATTGTCTATTTAAATTAAAAACAGTTTTCGAATTATTAAACAGATACGACGCATCGATTTTTATCGATACGGCGCATCTACTGAATGAAAAATCTTGTATTTTGAAACGTAACGAAAATACGGCGCATTTAATTTTAATAAATAATAATGATTTTTGATAATTTAAACTGATACGGCGCATTCTAAATTATAAGCGGCGTATCTATTTTCTAAATAAAAGTATGATTAAATTTTAACGATTATAAGATACGGCGTATCCAACTTTTTGGATACGGCGCATCGTCTGCAGATATCAGTTATTTTTATTCTTTATATCCATTTCTAAATTCATTAATTTCTCTTCTAGCGAACAAATCCTACTGACGATTTTACCTATGATGACAGGTTTTGCTATGGAAGACATGTCAGTGAACGGATATCTTGCTAAGGAACTCTTGCTTTCGGATTCATTCGAAGTTGATGTTTTTGAAGATGTCAAATTCAATGTGCTCATAATTGATGCCGATTTATTCTCTTGGGAGACCCCTCTTGAAGCTACTTATAAGGAATTCCAACGCTTCTGCAATATTGAAGATGGGGTATTCTTATATGATTTACTAATGAGCTACAATGAAGATGAATTGTTACTCTTATGGCCCATCATTGAATCTAAAGGATTAACTTGGACTACTATCGAAGAAAAAGATGGGAAATTCCAAATTGAATACATGAACTCAGCTAATGCAGTCAACAAATCGAGCAACAAAAGCTATGAAGTCCAACCTATACAAACTTCTTATATGCCTTATTCCGAACAGTATTGGGGATTAGATAAGAGCTATCTGGATAACGAAAGAATGTATGTTGAATCGGAGATACTATTTCATGGAAAGTTGGTTAGGTTGATGGATATCTCTTTAGAAGAGTGGCTGGAACTTAAATACGGTAATCACAAATTTGCTCCTATGAATGAAGTCAAACGGATTGTGAAGTCATGGTTGACATGGAGTTTTAAAGAACAATTTAATGAGTTCATGGACATAAGAAGGAACATGATTGGTAACACTAGCTTTGACATTAACCACGATCCTAACAATGTTGATTTTTCAAATTGGTTAGCTAATAAGTTCAATAACCATAAGAGCATGGACCGTGCTACTAAAGATGTGTTATGGGTATATTGGATGAGAGGTGAAGATGAGGAAGTAGAGAGCAACAATGGATCGTCAGATGACAATTCAACAATCAAGGAAGGCATTGAAGAATTATTCAGCATTGACATTGATGTGCTCAACTATGAGACACCTTTGTGCAAACAATTCAAAGAATTTAATTACCTTCTTCAAGTCGACGCTGATGTGCTTACTGGAGATCTACCAGGATTCAAAACTTATGATGATTTCAAAAACACCTGGTACTACGAATGGAATGACCAGATACCATGGGTTTGGGATAAACCATGGGAATTTGAGCATATTAATCACACTTGTAACACTTTCCATTTCAAGGATGGGAGTAGTGTATGGCCAACCTGTGATTATAAGAATGATGGAACCTGTAATGGGGGAAGTATTATTGGAATGAAACGGGTTGGAAACGATGTATACTTTGAAGCCGACGATTGGTATGAAAAAGTTGAAGATTGCCCACGTAAAGCAGAGGCTTTGCAAGAAAAAGGTAGAATCAACTACTTAAAAGAACTTAAGGGAGCATCGAATACTACTTTCTGGGAATGGGTGCATGGACAATTTGATGATTACACAAAGCTTAGTCAACGCTTACAATGGGAATTGAAAAAAGAGTGGGATGAGATTCAAGATTATTATCAATCCTTTAACATGGTTAATTATGATCCCTATGATAATAACGATGAGTCGCGAGGAGAATTGATTGATGAACTTGATGACTATTTGAATGAGGATCCTTATTTCAAGTTTGTTGATAAAGACGAAGAAGAATTCATCAAGAGAAAGTGTCGACTACTTGGGATCCCTTATAATGAACCACCCATGATAATTTCTGAAAAATTTAAAGTCATCAAATACTCTTTGGGACCTGATGAGGAATATGTTGCGACGAAGACCAAAGCATATATTAGATTAAGTCGAACGGAAGAAAATGTTGCGGAGCTATACGGGAACATCTTTCGAATGAAAGAAGAAGGATGGCACGTAACAAGAACAAAATAAAGAGGTGAACGTGAGTCTAACTTGAAGACTCTGGAATAAAGACAAGTGCTGACCGGGAGACAACCCGGAGAATTTTTTACATTCTGTTCTGTGTCGAGTCTGTCAGGCTCGCAGAAGATACGGCGCATTTCCATCCTAAGATGCGACGCATCGCCTGCACTGGTCATATCTTATTTAATTTTCTGCATTTTTTATTTTTAACTTTAAAACTTTATGTCAGTATTTTAATGCGGCGCATCCCTGGTTAAGGATGCGGCGCATCTTCTATTCTGATTCGTATTTATCCTAGGCTCGATACGGCGTATCTTCTTCCATAAGATACGGCGTATCGACTGACCTGATGATTTTCATTTTAATTTTTAAAGTTTTATTTTTACTAACTACTAATGTATTATGCAAGTTTGAACTTTCTTAACTCAGGTGTGTTAAAGTCTGAATGGTATCATAGATTCCTGCAATTCTTGTGGATACATCATTTTTGAAGCTTAAACGTTTTCATCCACAAGAAAGTTAATTTTTGCTCTTACACGAAAAATGGAGGATCATACCGAGCAAATCTCAGGGGAGTTTTTCTGTTCTAATTCTTTTATTTTCCAGTTTTTAATCTTTAATACAAACAACGAGGACGTTTTTTAACTTAAGTGGGGGGATTGGAGAATTAGAACACTTACTTGTCCTAAACTTTTTCAAAATATGCTTAAAATGCACTTAATATATCAAAATTTAAAATTTTTAGCATGTTTTTGTTTAAAGTCTAAATTACATAGCTGCACACATAACCTTATTTTCAAAAATTGTGAACTTTTCAAAATTCACAAATCTATGAGTGTGCCGGTGACTTGTAAACTTTAGAAATTGGCTTGTATACTATTCGAGACCACCATAATAAGTATTATCTTTATAATTGGAATGACTTGTCTAAATTGGTAAATTTCTAGGATTACACCCAAATAGCCTTTATATGTTATGTGATATTAACTAACTACACTGGTTAGTTAACCCCCGTATAAACCCTTTTGTTACTCTCACTTTTAGAGTAAGATACCCCTAGAAAAACACTCAGAACCATTCCTTTCGTTTCTTACACCTTTGTTATAATGTTTCGTTACACCCTTACACCTTAGCCTACCCTGTAGATTAAAATCCGTGGTTGGTTAATTGCTTTAGGCAAAGTGTGTTTCCTTACATTACCTGTGTTCGCGTGCGTAATTCATTATCTTTGGTTGAGTCAGGAAATTGCACAATGCAATTGGTATGAAAGTAAATACTGTATATCTTTGAGTTTATTTTTCGTGTGTTTACTACTTTCGCTATTACAGTTATTTCTGAAAGTATGAAAAGTATGGAAAAAAAATTATCCGGAAAGAAAGTGATAGAAAAGTTGTGAAATTTTACACAATATATGTTGATGTTAAAAAAAAAAAAAAAAAAAAAAAAAAAAAAAAAAAAAAAGTTGGATGTTTATTTTAACCAACTTATGTAAAGTTTTGTATTAAGTGGGCGATATCATCAATATTTGTTATATATTTATGGATTGAATGGGAGTTGGCCGTTATGGGAACGCCAACTAAGGAATATTCTTTGATTGAGATCTTGTTCAGTATAATTTGTGTCTACCTAAAGCGTGTTTTTCAAGTGTTAAAGCGTGAGTTATTCAATGATATGAGTCTTATTCATGGGATGGTTTGGATAGTGATTAACCACACTTAGGATTTTAATTTATCTGTTTTGTTTATTTTTCATTTTACACCAATTTGTATCCCAGATATTATCCATACCCTATATCATTCCTTATCCAAACCTTTGATTTATTGAGATTAGGGATTTGAGCAATCTTAAGTATCGTAGTCGTGGATTCGGCTATGTATTTATGATTTTGTCGCCCTTTTTGATATAATATTATTGGTAAAGATTACTTGGTCCTATCTTTAGCCTATTCGAGTTAAGGATTTGAGCAATTGCAAGTATCGTGGTCGTGGATTCGATCATGTATTTGTGATTTTGTCGCCTTTTCTGGAATTTGAGATCGATAGAGATTAAGAAGAATGATTAACCCTTAACCTACAAACCCTTTTTACCGCTTTAGACTTGTTATTCCTTGGCTTTAGTGGGGGAGATGCGTATACTTGCCAAGCTTATGATAGAATATTCGTCACGACTGGACAGTTAAACGATTAGATTTGCTTTTATCAAAATATTTTATTTTATTTCTAATTCGTTAAGTGTTTAGTTGTGCAATTATGACAAAACGAATACATGCTTAAATATAAAAATAAATCTTAATATCTTTTAGGATACATTTTCATAAGATTTATTCTAAGGTTTACTTGGGGACAAGTAAAGTTCAAGTGGGGGGATATTTGATGAACTCAAATAAGTACATTTTATTACCATCATTTATCCTATTTATTTGACTTGTTTTATTATATTATATATGAGAATCGATACGTTAATGTTTACTTTTGTAATTCTCAGGTAAAAACAAGTATTATGTGAAACTTGGTGATTTTGGACTAATTATGGAGCAAAACAAGCAAGATGTTAAGAGTCTACTGAAATGTACAAGATCAAGATCATTCTGCTCCAGATACGCCGCATCCTACTTCTAACATACGGCGCATCACTATCAAGATTTCACAAGCTACGATCCAAGACAGCAAAGGACATGCGCCGCATCTAAGAATGGAGTTACGCCGCATCTTAAGGCGGTGTACGAATATTCCTGAATATATTAATCTTGGACCCCACGCGAAGTTAAGTCAATGCGCCGCATCTACTTATCCTATGCGCCGCATCTAACCCTCAGACAGAAACTATAAATACCCCAAAGTCAGACGAATTTCGGGGTTCGACCTTACACACACTAAACCTTCGAAGACAGAAGAAACCTAAGGCCGAATTCAGACGTGTTAGCAGCACAAGACACACCCTAAACGAAGATACAAGAGCTGTAAGAAGGTCCTGCATGTATTCAATTCATTAAGTAGTTTTGTTTTATTGTATTAGTACACTTTAATTCATCAGGATTGATGGGCCGATTCCATGTGACTACGGAAAATCATGGGCACCCCTTAAAATTGCTTTCCCATTAATTAAAGTTTATATGTTGATGTCTTTGGTGACTTTTATTAGTGCATTGATAACCTCTGTGTCTAGCTGAGCATTGATCGGGTCGCCATGCCTCTGTCCTCGCCTATTTATTCTATCGCCTATGCATTCTATCGTCTGTAGAAAAGTAGGAAGAAAGGTAAGTAGGATAGACATAAGTGATCATTAAGGGTTTACTCGCCGATAAGATTAGAGCCAACGAGAAAGGGTTAATTATATACACTTCATATAAAACTAGCAATAAAACAAGTGACAAGCTACTTAATTATCAGGACAGGTCTTCTTATTGTCTCAAGTATCTATCTGTGTACGTGTGTGCTAATCGCTGATTCTTGCTCATTAGTTTAGTTAATTATTTAATCATAACCAAACCGTGCCAGTCTCTCAGGCTGAACCCCCCTTGCGTTAGATTAGTTTGTACAGCTAACTTAAGATATTAAAATACCGATTAGAATAACTAGATAAAACGTTCCACTCTAAGTGATCGACACTCTACTTACCATTATATTCATACTGACCGGGTACACTGCTCGTTAAAGTGTTTGTTATTGATAAGTTGGCTAAATATAAATTTAAAACTTGAATACTGCTTAAACCACAACGGCATCACGCGCGCACCAAATCTTTGGCGCCGCTACCGTGTATATAAATTAGAGCAATACACGCACGCATCATTCTTCTACAAACTTGAGATCAACAGAAATATAATTTAAATAAGACTGCCAATCAGAATCATCATCCATTGAAAGTAAAATGTTTACCTTCTTCATTGTGATGTTGACCCATTCTCCATCTCTAGCATGGCTCTTTCCAACAGCCAGCTGATCACCATCTGAAAGTGCCATCAGTGCACTCACATGAATTTCTTCATCATCAGAGACCTCTTCATCATCCCAGTCATAAGCTTCAGCCATAAGGACCTTGTTCTTGGACTGAACAGGTTTGGGGGCTGGAGCCTGAGAGACTGAGGGAGTGGCCTCAAGAAGAGCAAGCTTGGCTTTTTCCATCCTATACTTAGTTTCATAATCCTTTTGACCACTTTGAGAAGTTTTTGGAGACTGAAACATCTTAGGTTGAAATTTGCTAGCTCTTGAAGAAGAACTGTTTTCAGAAAATTTGTAAGAGGGTTCTGAGGTTGTTTTTGAATAGCAGTCTTTTGCAAAATGACCCTTTTTACCACATTTAAAGCATTCAGTGGTCTCATTTGCTTTAGCTTTTGAGAAGTTTGACTGATTTCTTTTGATAAAACGTTTTGAGTTTGCAAGAAGTGCCCTTTCTTGGAATTCCAAGTGTAAGTCACTTAAGTATTCCTCACTGGTTCTATCGTCAACCTCATCATCAGAATCCTCTTGAAAATCCTGCACAATACCATTAGAATAAAAGGCAGTTGATATGGGTGAGGAAGTCAGAGCCTTTTTGGTCTCAAGAGCTTTCTTTGAGTCTGGGTATCTTCTTGATATTAGGTTGTCTTCATAGACAAACTTCCCATAGATCTTAGCAAGCTCAAGGGTCTAAATGTGGTTTGCATTCCTAAGACCCTGAGAGAAGTTTAGCCACTTCTCAGGAAGACTGTTGACAAAGCCAACATTGATCTCATGCTTAGACAGAACTACACCATCATTGGATAACTCATTTATCAGAGTCTTGTACCTAGTGTAGGTCTCAGAGAGACTTTCAGAGTCTTTGGCCCTGAAGGTATTATACTCAAGTTTAAGATCCATGATCCTATTTTCCTTGGTATCTGAGGGACCTTCGAAGCTATGAACCAAGTCAAGCCATGTTTGTTTGGCTGATGTACAGTTAATGACTGATTCCATTATATCGTCAGGGAGACAAGATATAATTATGCTTCTCAGGCGTTGGTCTTGGTTGACCACCCTTCTCTCATCTATAGTCCACTGAGCTTCAGGTTTGTTTAAACCTTCAGTAGTTTTAGGGACATAGGGACCTTCATTGATACAAGTGATGTAGTATGGTTCCATACCAGTCAAGTAGCAAAGCATGCGCTTTTTCCACTTGCTAAATTTTCCAGCTTCTAGTCTGGGAGCAACAGCTGAATAGCTACCTCCCTTTTTGTCGACTAGCTGGGGCACATTTATATCAGCCATAGTAGGATCTTGGTTTTAAAAACCTTGAGCACTCTTAGTTTTGGAAAGATTTTATAAACCAGAGGCTCTGTTACCACTTGTTGTTCCCGTTACACTTATAGAAATAACTAGAAAGTTATCCTAATTGTGTACTAAGACTGATACAATGTATGATTAATTTTACCAAATAAGTTATAACGTAAATATAAAAACAACAAAGGTTTTTCAACGTTTAAATTCTTATTAGAAATTAATCAAAGAATCTATTACCCAAAGTGTTTTGCGGAATAAACACTTTGGGATTGAATAGACAAGGTATGGTATTCTCCTCTTCTAAACTCAAGCTTTTCTTGAGTGACAACTAAAAGACCCTACTGAGCTATCTCAATGAGTAGGTTGTTCTTTGGAGAAGAAAAGTGGGTTGTGAAAGTCTAAGCTTTTAGTGCACAACCTTAACTCACTTTTCTCCTCATCTATCTATTTATACACAAGTATAAAAGAATGCCTATAACTAAAGTACAAGTTGACCTATGTTGGTCAGACAAAAGTACAACAGTGTTTTGTCATTACCAAGAACCTACATCGGGAATAAGCTAAAAGGTCCTTTTGAGTGTCTGCCCAACCACTCCTTACCTTTAAGCCGTTTTAAGGACAGTTCGCTTTCGGCGTGATAAGACTTGTCCTTATCCTCTTCAAACTTTCCCGCTCGATCCCGCCTTTACTTCAGGTCTTAGATTCATTCTAAGTCTTCAGTCTTTAGTCTTTAGTCTTTAAGTTGTTCAGGAGACTGAGGGGTTCAGTGAGCTCTTGTCAGTACTCACTGAACCCATCATCTTCTTCTTTGGCTTAAGTCTCACTCAGGGAGTATCGCCTTCCTGAGGAGTGAATCCTTTCCCTTGAATTCGTCTTAAGCATCCTAAAGATGACTCACTGAGCTACTGTTAACTCAGTGACTTGAATTGTTCTTGGTTGTTAAACACTTTGCTTAATTTGTGTTCAAATCCTGTTTTAGATAATTGGGTATTTATGGACCCAACAGGATCCCACTGTGCTGTGATTTTGTGTTGTTTGCTCTTGTTTGCAGGTTTCCCTTGGATTGTGATGATTGCCGCGCCTGTTTTCAATCCAGCCGCCCAATATCCTATCCTTTTGCTAACGATTATCTAGGGATATCTTTTTAATCCTGTTTGTGAAAATAGAGATTTCTTTCACACACTTGGCTATTAGTATTACCTTTTTACGTTCTAAGTGTCGGCATAATAGCCGGTACTTTGAATATTGAGGGCAATATTCAATTCTAAGTGTGGGGGGGAATTCTCGCGAATTTTGTCACATTTGTACCTTCTAGTGCCCTAGTACCCCCGTTTTGCCCAAAATTTTAAATTTTTTTCGTTTCTAGATAAGAAATTGTAATAAAAAAAAGAAGTGTTTAGTCTTGATTAGGTTAGAACAAAGGGAATCCCGACTCTGCCAGAGTATTGATCTGGTTGCTTCCTTAATGATTAGGCTAAGGTTTTACGATATGTGCAAATGAAAATGCTAAGCGTAGAATAGTTGGTTTTCTTTAGAGTTATATAAGTAATCTATGGCTTTTCCTCCCAGGAGATAACTAATTTGACTTAATGAGTGCTTATTTTTCAAACATTTGAACACACAAAATCATTTTTCTATACGATTTTGAAAAATACTAGTTCAAAGCTTTATTTAAACTTCGGAACAAGCATATGTCATAATAATGTAAAAGTTAAGTAATAAATGTATGTGCTAAAATGTTTCGGTTCAAGATCGGCCCTTGGATTCTTATTTCCGGAAGGCGTTTAGGTCTTGGCTACCCTCTTACACCGGCCATTGGACCTCTAATTCAGGAATGTGTGAGGTCTTGGTCTAACACCCTTGGATCCCCATTTCAGGAATGTTTAGAGTCTTGGAACTCTCCGTTGTAACGGCCCTTGGATCCTTTATTTCGGAAGCTGTAAGGTCTTGGTTCCCGTGAAACTCCGTTAGTTTATGTTGCACAAGTAAAAAAAAAATGATGAAAAAAATAATAATAAAATAAAATAAAATGGAATGATATTGCAAAATGCAATAAATTTTGAAGCATGCTTGTTGTGAATTTTAAATCTATCTTTCAACTAGTATTAGTCAAAGTTTTATAAAAACATCGATTTTTGTTATCAAAATTTTGAAAATCAAGCACAGTCGCCAAAACTTGAATAAATTGTGGGAGTGAAAAGTTAAGTTTCGGCTTACATAGATTATTGATATAAGTAGTGTTAGCATTTTTACAAAAGCATTTGCGCATTGAGTTTAAGCTTAGTTTGGAGTATAAAAAAAAGGATGACGATTACAATTTCCTGGAGACACCCATTTTGTGTGAATCCCGTTCCATGATACCATGTTTTGAAATCAAGCATGTTATATATTTTTGTTCTAAGTTCAAATTTCTGGCATTATATAGAAAATCAAAACGGGGTATGTTTGGTATTCTTTTGATCCTTTCATTACTTTATATGATCGGATTGCTAGGGACTAGCAATAGCTTAGTGTGGGGGATTGATGAGTGTGTAAATACTCATCATTTTATACCCATAATTGACACTAAAATGACCTAAAACACCCAATATATATTGCAGATATCCTTGGTTTGTGTTTTATGTGTTTCAGGTACTGAAGGATTGAAAACGGAACAAAAACAAATATTTTTGGATCGACTCGACAACAATTATGCATTTGATCAAGTGAAGACAAAAGTCAAAGACAAAGTCAAAGTCAACCCCCAAAAATACCAAAATGACACAAATGGTCCTTGGAAATAATTTTCATTTTTGGCAGCTTCAGTCCTTGGATTTTTAGAATTTACAAGATTGGTCCCTCAAAGTTTAAACCTAAATCTATTTCTATCCTAAACTAAATAAACCCAGCTCCTAAACTAACCCAGCCCACAACCAAAACAAGCCCAATCCAAAAAAAACAAATAACCTGGCCTTATTCTTTCTTTCTGAGTTAGCCAAAACCGTTTGACCTCAGTCAAACCCACCTTCTCTATACCATGCCCGCCAAAACCATACCACCCCCTCCTCCTTATCCCTGACACAAATCCATACCACCCCTCCTAGCTTCTTCTATACACTTCCTAACAAACCAAGATGCATTTAATGCTTCTTCATCATCACAAGATAAACAGTCAAGTGGTTTTTCCCACTTTGACTGTTTTGGCGCCAAAATCCGTTTAGACGACTGACATGAATTCAAGCTAATCCAAGGGCTTCAAAGTGATCAGAGGAAGATAAGAGGCTTATCCCACTTAGTTGTAGTATAAATAGAACCATCTTGTAGCCTTAATTGGCAAGTAGTTAATTTTCAGCAATCGTATTTAATTTATAGTAAAGAGAAGTTGTAATTTTGAATTTCCAACATTCAATTCAAGTTGTTTTAAGTTTAATCTTCATCAACTCCAAGCAGCAATCTATTAAATTTTAAGTTAATGAAAAATTTGTACTGTCTTATAATTCGAATTCATTTCAAATATTGTTAAGAATCACTCAAAAGCCACAAGTGTAACACCCCGACCCGACAAGGGTAGAGATGTCACAACAATGGTGACATATCAGAAACATACACAAGCATACATCTTCAATAATACAAAAGAATACAAAGGTTACAAAGAAATTTCAAGGAAATACAAAATTACAAAGGAATAAATACTAAGTCTGAAAATATAAATTCTTCTAGTCATCTATATCAAATGGCTATCACAGTGTAGTCTTCTAAGTCCAATGGTACTCTCCACTCATACCCAGCTTCCTACTAAAACCTGCCGCAGGAAAAGAAATGCGGCTGAGCTACGAGAGCTCAGTGAACAGATATAACGGTAACAAGCAGTAATACAGAATAATGAATAGTAAATGAAATACGAATCAATCAGAGTTATGGCATAAGAAAAGGTAACAGTAATGAGAAGTACAAGGGTATAAGGTGTAGGAAACAATAATCCTCTACGAGCCCAGTAACAGTAACAGTAACAGTATCATCATGTAGCCATATAGAGGGGAGACCTCTCAGTAATCAGTAAATATGAGGGGAGTCCTCAATCAGTAAGTGGAGTAGCTAGCTCCCAGAGTGTGAAAGACGTGTATCGCACACACCATCAGTCACCAGTAATAACAGTATATATATCAGTAACAGTAACAGTAACAGTAACAGCTAGGATGCATCCATGCGCCCCAGGTGGCCAGAAACTACTCATACACCAAATCAGATAAAGTCAGGGACGGGACAGGTCATCACTCTCCTGCCCTAGAGTCATGCCATCGGTGCATCAATGACATGGACATGAAACCCTCATGCCTAGTGTGTGGCTCGTAGTCTCAAACTGTGGGTCAAGGTCAAATATCAAGTATTTAGTTCAGTTTCATAAGTCAATTACCATTTCAGTTATACCAAAAAGTTAATATCAGATGGTCCAATATCAGAAAGTTCAGTATCAGTAGGTTCAGTATCATTAGGTTCAGTATCAGAAAGATTCAATATCAGAAAGGTCATATCAAGAGTTCACAAACAAAGGGGAACATAGCAATGGCTTAGGGAAATCCTATGATGAGTCAGAAATCAGAAAATCATGAGTACGAAAGCACCTTACTGAGAAGGGCAGAATATCTGTACCTTATACCGCAAGGGAAAACACACAACAGAATAATAAGGACCGGAAGCGAACTCCATCTTCAACGGATCTACACGAATTCATGATTGTCTTATTATTAGCTTGTTTAATTCAGATTACTTATTTTAGTCGGCTTTCCATTTTTAGTAACTTTCCTTTTTTTTAGCAGGTTTCCAGAATTAGCAGGTATTACAAGTCGTTCAATTTAATCCATAAGTTTCCCATAATTACAGTTCCAATCCTTTAACTTTAACCATTTTACAAGTTAAACCCTTGAGTTATATAAATTACAAATTAAACTTTATTATTAATTAAATTACAAATTAATCCTTACAATATTCATATTTACACATTAAGCCTTCAATTATTCCAAATTACACATCAAGCCCCTTATATTAAGTATTATACGAATCCACCTTCAAGTTTCCAGAATTTACAAAACAAGTCCCTTAATTTAATTATTTTCCATTCGAATAAGAATAATTACCAAAATTACCAATTAAACCCTTTTACTTACAAATTAACACAAGATACCCCCATATAATATTTTATACATTTTTCCCCAGATCTAGACCACCTTACAAAAATATCCCATACGTTTGAAAAATTACAAAACACACCCTTAAGTTTTAAAAACAAATCGTATAACACTTTTTAAATACAATTCCAAACCCTAATCAAATCCAATCATTGAACCATCATTATTAAAACCTTAAAACACATTATATGACCAGATCATGTCCCAAAAACCCTAACCCTAATTATTTCGATTAGGTTTTATTTCTTTCTTTATTTTTTTTTCAAAAAATCCGGTTTGTACAAAAATTAGCCACACTTCATTTAAGCTTCAAAAATTCGAACCAATATTTTTCTCAGGTTATATGATGCATAAGGAACTCATAAAATTTATATAACAAGCCCAGAAAAATCGTATAGCATATTTTAGATTTTATATATGTTTTTGATATCAATAATTACCACGACATATTTAGGCCTATAAAATTCGTTCCATCATTTTTCCCAGATCATATACTTCATATGAGGTCCAAATAAAATAAACATATCACCCAGAAAATTTGTATGACTCGATTTGCATTTTATGTATGTTTTTGATCCAAAATTTCGTACGATTATATTAACTTGCATGATTCGATTCTACCAATTTATATGAGTCATATATGATCTAAGTAACATCAGAAAAATACCAAATCGATTTTAGGACATGTAGATTTAGGCGCATGAATTATTACCTCTCGGATGAAAAATTCGACTAAGAAAAATATCCCACGATCAAACCAGCAAATCCACAACCCTATGCTTATTTTTCCCAGCTCCCTTAGGCCTTAAAGATCACCAGAAAAATACCCAATAGCTCCAGAAAAATCGGATGGAGAAGAGAGGATTTTGTGTGTTTATTTTGAATTTCGGTATGTAAATGAGAGAAAATATTGGGATTAACTAATATAAAGATTTTTGGCCGAGATAGGGGGGGGGGAAGATCATTTCACACGTTTCTTAGTTGGCCAAATCAAATGTCTATCAATTTTTTATTTTTTTCCCAATTTAACTTGTAATTATCCTTAATATAATTTATTTTAAATATAAATAATTAAGTATAATGTATTTCGGTATATATACATATATATTAAAGTGTGACAATAATTTTTGGACATGTATAAATGTTAAAAGGTTGTCTCAAAATTATTTCACTTCATATGTAGCTCATTACCGAAGGTTTGGAATTAATTTGGCATTTTATGTAAGCTTTAATTAAATTTTAAAGTTTCAGGGGCAATTTGGTCATTTTACGTGTTTCAGATTTTAGGGTTTTACAACTCTTCCCCTCTAAAAAAAAATTTCATCCTCAAAAATTGAAGTCGCAAAGTTAGACAGAGTCGTAGCAATTCGCAAGATCGTCACGAACAACCTCACGCCCGGGGAGATTCTTCCAAAAAGCTCTTGAAAACAATTTGTTTCTCATGACTCGATCAAAACAAGGTGGGTTCAGATTCGTCAGTAGGAGACAAATTTAGGTTGATTCAGTTCAAAAGAACCATACAATAAAAAATGGATGATAGGCGAATCTTCTAAAAGCTTATATGGAATACAACAGGACTTTAAATCAGATTAACTGTACCATCAGTAGAGAGTTCTACAAGGAGTTTAAGATATATAACTAAGGTCAACGGAATGCAAAACGAGAGTCCAAACTCATCCAGATATCTAATGAACGAAAGCAGAGTATACGCATAGGTAGAATGAACCTAATGTCTCACTAATCACGGATATACCAACGGAGATCAGATTCTAAACTTCTTAGGTACTCCCCCAAGATATCCTATGGCCACAATGAGTGCACGTTATATGGTGTAAGTATTATCACGTTGATCAGGCGTCATAATACCAGCACCACATAAGTATGCCTTCATGATGATCATACTTTATCTCGAGTCGTGAGTATAACAACCTATCTTAATCCACCTAATACTTCTACAGTCTCAGAGTCAACCAGATCAAAGTCATAGTCAAGAGAGAAATAAGACTATTCGCAAGAGTATCGGAATTTCCAGATTGCCTAGCAGAGTAAGGCACGTCGTCACAAGCATCAGATTTTCCACATTTCGCCAAATTTCCTCAGAACAAGGCCATCATCGAACATACGAAAAATAAACACGGAACTGATATGCTTCTAGGGTACTTAAATCATTAGAGGATCTTATCACGATATCACAAAACTTAAGGGAGTCAACGAAAATGAAAACTAATCGTCAATAACTTCGGTCTTCACAGAATCAATTCTTCCAAATCTAAAAGGTCCGTTTCAAAAATCCGTTCATTCAAAACATTCAATCTCTTCAAGTCCGGTCAATCTGTCTTCGTTTGTCCATCAAGTTGGGAGTGAAACAAAATCACGAACTTGTGTCTGGTTCATCATGCGTCCTGCAGTTCTTCTTGAAAAGTGATAGAGTGAATTTCTGACACGATCTTTAAGTTCTTCATCATCCAGTCTGCTTCCGCTCTCAATTCATCTTAGTACAACCAAGATGAATAGGGAAGTGAGACTGTACGTCTTCATCAGCTCCCGGTTCGCCGTCTTTCTTCTGCATCGCCAACACTTCTGTCTTGTAAGGAATGTCTTCACTCTTCAGGGTAGTCACCGCTGTTGTTAACTCCAGGTCAGGTAACGAAGTAATTCTTCTTATGCGTTTCTAGTTGTCTTGATGCGAACACAAAACTTTCTGTGGTGTAAGGGAGCATAACTGGGTCTCTTTCTGAAATGTCTCAAAATTTGTCCCGTCTGAAGGTATGGAAACAAATTTCTATTTCAGCTTTCCAAAACTCCGTTCTCAATCAGACTAAGCTGTTTCTCTCTGGTCACGAAATTTATCAAGGGTAACGCAAGTTGTAAACGTCTTCAGAATTCTGATGCAAGGTTCAAAAGATTTCAGTTTACCATTTTGTTATCGGTCTTGACCATTTGGTGATAGTTTCAAAATTTGCGGGATTTAAAAGGGATATTCTCAATCAAGAAAAACCGTTGTCTCAACAGATAACAATCTCTTAGAATGTACAAGTGATCGTCACATTTCTTACAAAGTGAAAAAATGATTTTCATGTTCTTCTTCGTCTTCGAATGTACTATTAAGTCATACAATGACCATTTGCCCAAGTACGCACGAGAACACATTCATTTATCAAATTTACAGAATAGTCAGAGCTTTAGGTAATACTATTAGCGTCACAAATCTTTATATCAGTCATTACAAATGCGGACAGCGATCTCTAGAATAACCTCAATTCATATTTCCATCTGAAGGAAACTTCACGCTCTGAAATTGAATAGATATAAAGTCGTTTCAGGGTGGAGAAATAAGGGTTCCAAATAGCAATACGGTTCAGCTTCCAGAATCAATACATGTCTCCTGTCATCATTCTTCTTTATCGCGAACAAAACTGAAATACGCCAAGAAAATACACTTAAGCGAACTTACTTCTCACTCCGGTGGAAAATTTGGTGGTTCAATCAGAAATCGTGTTTAGAAAATTCAGGGTGCCAAGTAATTTTCAAGATAAGGTTCATTCATTGTTGTACGAAATAGGTTCAAGGAAAACTTCATAATCGCGAACATAACACACGAGTCTTCAGAGTAATAATGATAGCAGAAAGTTTAACAATCAGTAATCATGGTAGGGAGTTCAAAATTGTTTCAAGCGCCAAAGGTGAGACATAGGAGGATAGTTGTCAATCAACCAATCCTTTATCAGAAATAAATCAGAGTTAACAGTCCAAAGAAAGACAGATCAACAAGGCAAATCTTATCGTCCAAAATGAGAGGGAAACATTCTTATACTCGTGGTTAAACACCACAAGACTTCTCATAGGGACAGAGATGGTTAAGACGAAATCAAATGGTGTCAGAAATTTATAGATGCTTATCAAGAGACAAGAGACAATTATCAGAAGGTATCAAATGCTTATCAAAAGAAGAAGACAAATAACAGAAGGTGTCAAGTACGTCATCGCCAAGGAGATTTTTAGAATGCCCGAAGAGGCATCAAAATGATTAACAGAAGGATCAGAGGTCAGAGTCGGACTCTGCAGACAAGAATCAAATAGTGTCAGGCCATATTATGCAGTTCTCAATGCCTTCCAGATTTATTTAATTCTCAAATCTTGGGTAGTGCAAAGCATAAGCTTTCAATTTCTAAAAGTGATCTTAACAGACTTAAATCAAAAGCAGGGCACGAATCAGAGTGATGCGGAAGCAAAAATACTTAAAGAAACGCCTTATAGTCTACCCATTCCTCACTGGTCAAAACTTAAGTTCATATAAAGAAATCCTAAAGCAAGTTCTCAGGGTGTTCTCCTATGTTCTTACAGTGGAAGCCTAATGGTCCAGAACTCACAGGTCAAGGGTAAATGTATTACGAGTCGCAGCCTGTCTCTCTGATACCATAAATTGTAACACCCCGACCCGACAAGGGTAGAGATGTCACAACAATGGTGACATATCAGAAACATACACAAGCATACATCTTCAATAATACAAAAGAATACAAAGGTTACAAAGAAATTTCAAGGAAATACAAAATTACAAAGGAATAAATACTAAGTCTGAAAATATGAATTCTTCTAGTCATCTATATCAAATGGCTATCACAGTGTAGTCTTCTAAGTCCAATGGTACTCTCCACTCATACCCAGCTTCCTACTAAAACCTTCCGCAGGAAAAGAAATGCGGCTGAGCTACGAGAGCTCAGTGAACAGATATAACGGTAACAAGCAGTAATACAGAATAATGAACAGTAAATGAAATACGAATCAATCAGAGTTATGGCATAAGAAAAGGTAACAGTAATGAGAAGTACAAGGGTATAAGGTGTAGGAAACAGTAATCCTCTACGAGCCCAGTAACAGTAACAGTAACAGTATCATCATGTAGCCATATAGAGGGGAGACCTCTCAGTAATCAGTAAATATGAGGGGAGTCCTCAATCAGTAAGTGGAGTAGCTAGCTCCCAGAGTGTGAAAGACGTGTATCGCACACACCATCAGTCACCAGTAATAACAGTATATATATCAGTAACAGTAACAGTAACAGCTAGGATGCATCCATGCACCCCAGGTGGCCAGAAACTACTCATACACCAAATCAGATAAAGTCAGGGACGGGACAGGTCATCACTCTCCTGCTGATGAAGCGAAAAGTGTACCGCTTTTAGGGGGTCATTTAAGCCCTAAATCGTATTTATTTGATCAAATATTGCCCTAAATCGTTCCTTTTGTCATTTTAGGTACTTTGGAGAAGAAATCTGGAAAAAGAAGCATTTTGGACGTTTTTGGAGCATAAAAGTGAAGAAAACGACAAAGTCTCAAAATTACGCTGGAAAGTACTTTTGACGGCGTCAGGAATTGGTCCAGACGGCGTCATGGCTTGGCAAAAAAGGTGGATGTGAAAATTACTCATGATAAGCCAGAGAATTTTGCATGAAAAATCTGATGGCGTCACCCTTTGAAGTGATCAAGGTCGTCACGGTTTAACTTAAAGGGGACGGCGTCAAGCACTAATCTGACGGCGTCAAGCCTTGATAAGCCAGAGCGGATTTTGGAGGTCTAAAGAGGGACGGCGTCAGGAAGGCCATCCGGGAACCCTAAAAGCGGCGAGGTGACGGCGTCAAGTCCTATAACGTGACGCCGTCAGCCCTTAAACTCTATATATAGTTTTGCAATTTTTTGTCATTAGTGTGGAACTTTGTGTGTAACCTTTTGGGAGGAAACCCTAAGACGATTTTAGCAGCTTTTTCAAGGCTTTTTGCCTTGAGATCTTCCATGTTACATTGAAGATAAGTTATCAATTAATCATTCAATATGTCTATGTGTTGTTTGATTCTATCTTGTTCTTGTCTTTTGTTTAACATGCTAGGCTAGGTTTTCTTTGTGTTTGCTTAGATCTAATGAAACCTAACTATTGATTATTGGTTATTAGTGTGTTATTAGTTGTATTGGATGATTGTTCATCGATGTTAGGCTTAAGAAAACTGGCTAACTTCCTATTCGGTAACTTGCTTGAACGTCTTAAGAAACATGAACCAATGCGTACTAAGGTTTTTATGGTTGTATTTAATGCATGAGCGAATTCTAGTGATCCCATGTTAGGAGCTTCCTAGCCGGCTCGACATAGGAGTGAAGTAGGAGCTTGTAGAGTTGGGGAAGTACGTACGCCACCCCACGATTGGTATTAAGGAATACACCCGTCATCCACGCAATTAATACACACTAATCAACCGGTAAAAGATAGATAGGGAGTAAGGAAATCTAAGTAAACACATTTCTTTCCACATAAGTTTCACAACCTTTTCATTTTCAGTTATTTTATTTTATTTGCATTCGTAGTAATTTGGGTTAGTTGACTAGCAACTAATTCCGCCCACTCCTTCAAACCCGAGATTTTACTTGCTTTCATAAAATTATAGAAATAAAAAAGAATCTTCCCTCACCTTTAGACCTATTAGAGTAGTTTTTCATACCTAACGAACACTATTCCCTGTGGAGAACGATCAATCCCCCGTACTTACCACTACACTATACTACATCGGTCAGGTACACTGCCTGGTGGGGTTGTAAGCCTCTTGAGATCCCTTGAGAGGTAAAACCTGTTGTAAGGTTGCAAAACCACGCATCAAGTTTTTGGCGCCGCTGCCGGGGAATAGTTATTGTTTAGGTTGAATTTTTATTTTATTAGGTCTACTCACTAGATTCCTTTCTAGTGAGACTTTTATTTTATTTTTCTAGGATTTCTTTAGTCTATCTTTTTCTTTGTGCCCTTTGTTTGTAAAACCATTTTCATTTGTCACCATGGCGGATGAAATTCCATTTAGATCATTAACAATGGAGGAACAATTACTTTACACGGATAGATTTGCTTCCTGTTGTTCCAATGAATTTTTAAGTGATCTTAGATATATACAAGAGGAGATGGGTGTAAAGTTTGATAGGTTTGATGAATTATGTGCATGTGCGGCTTCTATTAAACAATCATTGTTAGGATCAACTCCTTTTAGTGAAACCCTTTGGAAAAAATTTGAGGAAAGCTTCCTAACCGTGAACCATAAGTTGAATGAATTGATGGGTTTATATACATCACAACTTGAGGAAACAAATGAGGAGGATTTATCCGACTATAGGTACCATGAGCAAGAAGACCTAGTTTTTAAGAACATGGACCTTGAATTGGACCAAGATTGTGAGATGGTTAGTGTTGAACTACCTAGTTGCATGAGTGGGATAGATTTCACCAAAACATATGACACGCATGAGGAATCCTTTAGGCAAATGGAACATAGTAATCAAGACCACTAAATACCCCACAAATCCTACCATCATTTGAGGTTAACACACCGCCCGTAACTTACCCGGAAAAAGTAGAAGAGACTATAGGAACCCCAATAGAGGTAGAGCCCTTGGACCAAACACAACTAGAAGAAATAGGTTTGAATACTTGTAGTCATAACCTTTCTTTTAGTTCTATGGAAGTTCCTAGTTTTGATGAACCGGAGCCTCAACCGAGACCCTTACCCAATTTTCCATCCTTAGATGTGAATTTAGGAATTGAAATAGGTCCCGATCCACCCATCAAACCATATAGTCCGGGTAGTCTTAAGTTTAAGGTAGTAGACATTAAGCCTTGTAGTGAGGAAGACAATATAGGAGTGAAAAAATGACCTTACATGTCTACATCACCCATTCATGATTGATCACAAGAAACATTATGGGTTTAAACCGGGTCTATTGGGTCAAGATGGATTCCCAATTAGGAGTCTCTCGAAGTTGTTAGAAAATGATCCCTTTTTAGGAGAACACTTTAACTCACCCATTGACCAAAGTGAACTAGGTAAGGTTATGATGAAAGGAGCACACCCCTTTGAGCATATAATTCATCCACCAATCATTCCTCATGTGGCATACTCCTACCGAGCTGGTGTGTATCGCTACTATCACCCGCACTTAACCCTAAGTGTAGGGAAAACCTCCCCTATTTCCGTTAAATAAGGGTAGAGTCAGGCTCGTGACTCGAACAAAAACAAGCGCTTCTTGGGAGGCAACCCAAGCTTTATTTGCTTTGTGTGTTTATTTATTTGTTTGTTTGATTTTATTTGTTTCCGTATGTGTGTTTAATTTTTATTATTATTGATTCATGTTCAAAACTAAATTGTGAAAACGCTTTATTTTGTTTTTAACTTCGTCTTAACTACATATAAAGGTATTTTGCAAAAGTTAAGTGTAAGGGAAATCTAAATCGGTTTATTAGAACAAACGAACATGAATTGTAATAATAATAAATTAACATACATATTAGTAATTGTTTGAGTCAAATGCTTGTATCGAGTCATAATGATGTTTTGTAGGAATTCCAGGAAGTAAGGTGTAGGTTTTTCCAAAAATTTTCCGGAAACGTAACATGAGAATTCTGTCAGATCATTTCTGACGGCGTCAGGCTTTACATCCTGACGGCGTCAGGTTTAATTTTCTGAAAATTTTTGAAAGTTTTGTTTTCATAAAAAGTTTTTATTAAATCTCTAACTTATAATCTCCAGGAATCTGCAAAATTATCATTCCACAAGCATTATATCCTTATATATAGAGTTTATCCCGCCGATGTTATGCAGGTTTTCGTGTTTGTTTTCTCAGGTTTAACAGGTTATTTTGGACAAGGAAATGTATGTGGAATCAAGCTTTTGGCGATGCATTAGTCATGGAGCTTCAACATCACCTTGGAAGAAGATCTAACCATGTTATTTCTTTATCCACCGAACGAATCAGGGGAGTATTTGATTTCATTCTTTTACCTTTTTACTTTTACATCTTGTTATTTGAACATTGGGGACAATGTTCATCGTAAGTGTAAGGGGGGGGGGGTAAAAGTACGATACTTTAGAGAATACAATTGCACTTGATTTTTGTTTGTTTGATGGTAAATGTGTAATAAAACTGAGAGAAATACCTATTAGGGCAATTTTAGCGCCAAATTTAAATTTTTTTACAACATTTAGGAGTGAAACTTTAGTTTTAATGAGCGTCTCATGGATAGGAGTTATATGACTAGCACAAAAACCGTACCACTAAAAAAATTTTCCACCCCAAATATGTGAGGTTCACCCCTAGAATTGGTAGGAAAAGCATTTATGCTATGATGTGTGTACCGGTAGCACTTAGATTCTAGAACTTGCGTTAGGACCATTCCAAGGCCACAAGTGAGACTACATTCGTGTAGTTAGATTTACTACATGATAAGAGGCATTAGGATTAACCCATTGTTTTACACCTGTGTTTTTGTTATAATTACATTGGCTACATTGGTCAAGTAATTCTCCCACACCCTTTGCGTTGTACTCATTTTTAGTACACGATACCCCTAGTACACCCCTCAGAGCCTATCTTTTCGTTTCGACCTTTAAGCATTTTACTTAAAGGAAGAATTTGTTACACCCCACTAAAATGTACACCCAAATCGCCTTAGCCTACCTTGTATGCACTCATTTTTAGTGCATTATTGTGACAACATTTGTTTAAACCCAAGTTAATTATCTAGTTGATTACATGGTTGCTAAGTCAAGTCATATCCTTGTACATATTGTTTTGGGACGATTGGGACTAATGGGTAAAGTACTAGTGTAATGGAGTAATGGGGAAGAACATCATTTATTACCCCCATATGTGCTAAATATTTTTAAAAGTACTCCAAGTGTTTTGATTATCTTAATTCGAGTCATTAGAATAGTTATTTGTAAAGTTATGTAAAAGTTCAAGTGTAAGGGGAATGCAACGCCCCTATGATGTATTATTTTGGATGGTAGGGCAAAAATGTATGCCAAAAAAAAAAAAAAAAAAAAAAAAAAAATGAGAAAAAGAAAAATAGAAAAAAAACATACGGACTACCATCCCGTCTTATTTTATGTTTATTTTATGTTTTTGTTATTTTGTTTTTAGCTTAAGATTGAGTCGAGTCTTGGCTTAGCAACATTGTATAGTACATGTAATTAATCAAGATCTTTAACTCGCCACCAGTAAAATATTCCTTTATCCAACAAAACCGTGTTAATCATATCCCTACACCTAACGTTATAACCCGTTTAAAAGCCCTCTTTGATAGTTTATCTTAGGTGCTTACGCCTAGTGGAGGAGGTTTTTGATCCTTTCCCAAGCCTATGGTAATCTATTTGCTATGACAGGTAGTGAGAGATAATATCCGTTTTCATTTATGAGATTTATGTTGATGACACTTGAGAGATGTGAGTATCTAAACACTACTTGTGAGGTGCTAGTATGTAATCTCCGTGCTTATTATGATTAAAGTGGAACGACTAATTGTTGTAATTACTTTTATATTAGCGTTAAATGACCCCTAACTTGTATTTTGATTAGAATAAAAGCGCATTTGCTTGAGGACAAGCAAATCTCAAGTGTAAGGGTATTTGATGAAGCGAAAAGTGTACCGCTTTTAGGGGGTCATTTAAGTCCTAAATCGTATTTATTTGATCAAATATTGCCCTAAATCGTTCCTTTTGTCATTTTAGGTACTTTGGAGAAGAAATCTGGAAAAGGAAGCATTTTGGACGTTTTTGGAGCATAAAAGTGAAGAAAACGACAAAGTCTCAAAATTACGCTGGAAAGTACTTTTGACGGCGTCAGGAATTGGTCCAGACGGCGTCATGGCTTGGCAAAAAAGGTGGATGTGAAAATTACTCATGATAAGCCAGAGAATTTTGCATGAAAAATCTGACGGCGTCACCCTTTGAAGTGATCAAGGTCGTCACGGTTTAACTTAAAGAGGGACGGCGTCAAGCACTAATCTGACGGCGTCAAGCCTTGATAAGCTAGAGCGGATTTTGGAGGTCTAAAGAGGGACGGCGTCAGGAAGGCCATCCGGGAACCCTAAAAGCGGCGAGGTGACGGCGTCAAGTCCTATAACATGACGCCGTCAGCCCTTAAACTCTATATATAGTTTTACAATTTTTTGTCATTAGTGTGGAACTTTGTGTGTAACCTTTTGGGAGGAAACCCTAAGACGATTTTAGCAGCTTTTTCAAGGCTTTTTGCCTTGAGATCTTCCATGTTACATTGAAGATAAGTTATCAATTAATCATTCAATATGTCTATGTGTTGTTTGATTCTATCTTGTTCTTGTCTTTTGTTTAACATGCTAGGCTAGGTTTTCTTTGTGTTTGCTTAGATCTAATGAAACCTAACTATTGATTATTGGTTATTAGTGTGTTATTAGTTGTATTGGATGATTGTTCATCGATGTTAGGCTTAAAAAACTGGCTAACTTCCTATTCGGTAACTTGCTTGAACGTCTTAAGAAACATGAACCAATGCGTACTAAGGTTTTTATGGTTGTATTTAATGCATGAGCGAATTCTAGTGATCCCATGTTAGGAGCTTCCTAGCCGGCTCGACATAGGAGTGAAGTAGGAGCTTGTAGAGTTGGGGAAGTACGTACGCCACCCCACGATTGGTATTAAGGAATACACCCGTCATCCACGCAATTAATACACACTAATCAACCGGTAAAAGATAGTTAGGGAGTAAGGAAATCTAAGTAAACACATTTCTTTCCACATAAGTTTCACAACCTTTTCATTTTCAGTTATTTTATTTTATTTGCATTCGTAGTAATTTGGGTTAGTTGACTAGCAACTAATTCCGCCCACTCCTTCAAACCCGAGATTTTACTTGCTTTCATAAAATTATAAAAATAAAAAAGAATCTTCCCTCACCTTTAGACCTATTAGAGTAGTTTTTCATACCTAACGAACACTATTCCCTGTGGAGAACGATCAATCCCCCGTACTTACCACTACACTATACTACATCGGTCAGGTACACTGCCTGGTGGGGTTGTAAGCCTCTTGAGATCCCTTGAGAGGTAAAACCTGTTGTAAGGTTGCAAAACCACGCATCACCTGCCCTAGAGTACCACTAGTACAAAAACGACCTATGGTCACACATGGTCGATTTGGAACAGCCACACATTCAAATATTTGTGTGGCTAAAGGTAGGTAAATTGACAGCATTTACGAATTAGTCACACATGAGCATTTCGAATGTGTGACCATAAGAACTCTATTGCCACACAATCGACCCTTATGTGACTAAACGTAACTGGTGATTTTGTTCCAGATCATTTAGTCACATATGCATTTGGAACGTGTGACAAATACAAGTAAACTTGATGCCATATATGGTCACACTAAACTTATAGTCACATTTGCTTCTAATAGTATGACCAAATGCCATATACGGTCACACAAAACAGTTTGTCACACATTATTTAAGTGTAGCCAAAATCCGGTACATATAGTCACACTAAACAGTTTGTCACACATTATTTAAGTGTATCCAAAACATGATTTGTGTGACTAAATGTTAACAAAGGCCACACAAAAACCAAATTAATGTGGCAAGTGGATGATCAATAGTCACACAAAATACACATTCCTTCACTTTAAACAGCATATGGTCACACTTATTAACACTTTTGGTCACTTGATGGTTAGTTGTATGTGACTAAATTCACTCCCACAAACATGTTTTGTGTGACTAAATGTTACCAAAGGCCACACAAAAACCAAATTCATGTGACAAATATATGACATTTATAAATTGATTTTACAATATTTCTCAAATTTTCATATCTACATCACATATTTTCATTACTCCCGCTCACCTTTTTCCCCCAAAATCAAATTTACATTTTCATTCTCCCTCAAAACTATAGTCACATATTTTCACTACTCCCGCCCACTATTTTCACTACTCCCACACTTATCTCATCCTCTTTCTCTCTTCTCTGCCCCAACCACAAACCATCATCTCAGGTATGTTCATGATTCTATAATCAAAACACAGAGGCGAGAGGCGAAACCTTACAGGGCAAGCATCAATTCGTTTTCCATCATCTCAGGTATCTGTCATGATTCTATAATCAAAACACACAATTAGATTCAATCACAAAGAATCAAATCGTTTGTAAAAAAAAGGAAAGAGATTGTACAGAGTGATAATTAGGGTTAGGGTTTTGAATTTGCAGGGGTGGGTGAGGGGATTTTGTGATTCGACCTGGAAATAAGAACTGGTGTTTGTTTGTTTGAATTAAAAATTCAATTGAAGGTATTGATGGATTTTATTTTTATAAAAACATTAGTTTTGATGGGTTGAATTTGCCACATGTTTGACTCTTGAAGTATAAAAAATTATTCAAATCAAGTCATTTATAATTAACAGCGTTGAATTTGCCACATTTAAACATTATTAGGCCATAATCGTTGCCCATGAGTATGTTTCAGTTGTGAAAACAGGATTTTTTTTTTATCTGATAGCTTTGGTAAAAATCATTGTTGTGTATGACCTGTGAAGCAAAATAAAGTATGCTCCCTTTTGTGGAAAGCAAGTTATTAAATTTTACCAGTCTTATGTGTTGTCAAAGGAGCCTAATGTCCAATGGTATGGTGTTCAGGTCGTATATTCTGTCGCCAATGAAGGTTCACGATTGGACATCCCTGAAGGTCCACTTGGTCGGCTAATTGCTGGTAACTGTTCTTTCTTCTTATTTGTTCTTGAATGTCTTCACTATTCTCATAAAACTAAATTGACTAATATTGAAGCTTAATCTTATAGGTCAAAATGAATAAAGTCAATACTTTTGTCAGTGGGTCGGGTTGGCCTATTTTTTCTTCCCATAACTGAATTTATATTGCACCTGTTAATTCTATTATTTCTAACAAAAAGTAAATATGAATTTCTTAAAGTGGAGATTGCCAGTGTTATATTTAACGAGGCCTTGTTCTCGAGAATTTCTATGAGTCATTGAACATGCCATGACGTTATCAGGATCTTATATAAGGCCATGATTCCTCATGATGACTGTTTCCCCAATTCATGCTATACATTTGAACTGAGTCTGTTATCATGAGTATAATTGCAAGATATATATCCTCATGCTATAAATGCTTGTCTCCAATGAAATATGAAGGATATTCTGTCTTTGTATGCATTTTTTCTGTGCTTCAGGAAGTAACCATTGTGTTTCTTTACTATTATATTACAGACCCGAAGCGAATTTCACAATATAGGATTGTTAGCCTCTTTTAGAAGGATTGCCGAATCTGTGACATATTTTTTTGTGAAATGCAGCTTCACCATCGTGTAGGAGCATGCTCATATTCACCATCGTGTAGGAGCAGCTTCACCAAACCTATAGACTTATGATTTGTTTGATGATGTTATACTCATATATGAGGGTCAAATAGTGTACCAAGGGCCAAGAAATGCCGCTCTTGATTTCTTTGCGTTTATGGGATTTCAGTGCCCGCAGAGGACGAATGCTGCAGACTTCCTTCAAGAAGTAAGTTGTCGCAGAATTATCAGGAGTGAATGAATTATATGTTCAATATTAAGTCAAATATGTTGAATGAAACATGTTGTTTCTGAGAAGGATCAAGAGCAATACTAGTCTGTTCCAGAACGAGATTATCACTACATACCTGTCAAAAAGTTTACTGAAGCATTTCGCTCATATCGAGTAGGAAAGAACTTAGTTGAGGAACTAAGTGTTCCATTTGATAGGCAATACAATCATCCGGCAGCCTTATCAACTTCTAGTTACGGTGTCAAGAGAAGCGAACTTCTAAAGACAAGTTTTAACTGGCAATTGCTACTGATGCAAAGAAACTCATTTATCTACGTTTTTAAATTCGTTCAGGTAATGTAGTTAGCCAACAGACTAGTATTGCAGTCTTGTAAAGCATATTTTGAATGTTTATGTTATCAAAGTTGTGTTGATCTTAAGTACCATCTACTGTTTTCCAGCTTCTAATTGTTGCATTAATCACAATGAGCGTTTTCTTCCGAACATGACAGGTTGAATATGACAGGTTGATTTTTACGTCTTCAGGTTCCTTAAGCAGATTCTGCTATATTTCTTCCTGCACCAAATGTCTATCAGTCTGTTCCGCTTGATGGGATCCTTGGGGCGTAATATGATTGTGGCTAATACCTTTGGTTCTTTTGCGATGTTAATAGTTATGGCTCTTGGTGGATATGTGATATCAAGAGGTACAATCAAAATTTTATGTCATTATATACTAATGTTTGTCCGTTCAACATTCTTCACTTTTTTTTTTTTTTTTTTTTAATTTCTATTTATTTATTTATTTATTTTACTTCCTGCATTGTAACAGATAGTATACCGAGTTGGTGGATGTGGGGTTTCTGGATTTCTCCTTTGATGTATGCTCAAAATGCAGTATCCGTAAATGAGCTTCATGGGCACTCTTGGGATAAAGTAATAATCTCTCTTACAAAATTATTTATACCACCATGTAGAAATTTGTATTCTTAGATGGTCAAAACTTTGAATTGATTTCTATGGATTATTAAAAGCAGATACTGCTCGATGAAGCCAATATGCATTCAGTAACTTCCATACATTATAGCTTTAGCTTTTTTTCTTGCAGAGAGTGAACCAATCAACAATGACGCTAGGTGAGAAAGTGCTTAAAGCACGCAGCATTTTCCCAGACTTATTGGTACTGGATTGGCCTTGGCGCTTTGCTTGGATACACTATTTTGTTCAATGGTCTTTTCACCATCTTCCTATCTTACCTCAACCGTAAGACGTCACTTCTTTGTATACGATATTTTATTCTTTATATTTGATCTAATGTCTCAGAAAATATTGATTTCTTTTATCAAACCTATAGCCTTGGGAGGGAGCCAAACCTATAGCCTTGGGAGGGAGCCAAACCGTCGTTTTTGATCATTATACGTAAAAAAACACTCACAATATAGGATTGTTAGCCTCTTTTAGAAGGATTGCCGAATCTGTGACATATTTTTTTGTGAAATGCAGCTTCACCATCGTGTAGGAGCATGCTCATATTCACGGATGATGACACTTAAGAAGATCCATTTGAAAGTACAAACATGCCTTCACTAGCGACAGCCGAGACTGAGGACCTTTTGAGTGTCAATCAGTTATTAGATTCAGTAAGTCTTGTAGTTGTGTGAATCTTTCGGTAATTGATCGTAGTCAACAAGAATATCCATGTAACATTATACCACTATAACGTTACACAATATATGCTTTTGAACAATTTATGTTTTATGTCATTTGTTTAAGTTATTGTTTAAGTCTTTGAACACTTGTAGCGAACCCAGATTTGTATGTTGAACACTTGTAGCGAATGGGATTTGTATGTTTAAGTTATTGTTTGCTGTAAATAAAATTGTTTCGGTTCATCGGTGTATTTTTTAATTTTGTTTGTACATAGTGTGTTTGGTTACAAAGATTATGTGACTAAATACCCAAAAGATAAATGCTTTGTGTGACTAAATGTAACAAAAGGCCACACAAAAATAAAATTCATGTGGCAATTGGATGATCAATAGTCACACAAAACACACATTTCTTCATTTTAAACACCATATGGTCACACTTATTCACACTTTTGGCCACTTTATGATTTATTGTATGTGACTAAATACCCAAAAGAAAAATGCTTTGTGTGACTAAATGTAACAAAAGGCCACACAAAAATAAAATTCATGTGGCCATTGGATGATCAATAGTCACACAAAACACACATTTCTTCACTTTAAACACCATATGGTCACACTTATTCACACTTTTGGCCACTTTATGATTTATTGTATGTGACTAAATACCCAAAAGAAAAATGCTTTGTGTGACTAAATGTAACAAAAGGCCACACAAACATACAATTCATGTGGCCATTGGATGATCAATAGTCACACAAACCACACATTTCTTCACTTTAAAGAACATATGGTCACACTTATTCACATTTTTGGCCACTTTATGATTAATTGTATGTGACTAAATACCCAAAAGAAACATGATTTGTGTGACTAAATGGTACAAAAGGCCACACAAAAACCAAATTTATGTGGCAATTGGATGATCTATAGTCACACAAACCATACATTTCTTCACTTTCAACACCATATGGTCACACTTATTAACACTTTTGGCCACTTTATGGTTAATTGTATGTGACTAAATATACAAAAACAAAATGCTTCGTGTGACTATAAGAGTTTTTGGTCACACAAAGCTGATTAATCCAACTAAAATTATACCTATTTAGTCACACATTTTAACGTTTTGGTTACTCTTTTGTAAGTGAGACTAAAAAGAACCAAAACATGTGACCGTAGGTACCCTATGGTCACACGACCTTTAGTCACACACACGAAAAAAACCATGTGTGACTATATGTATATCGTCACACATATTTGGTGTAACCAATTCCACTTTTTGTTCTAGAGTCATTCCATCGGTGCATCAATGACATGGACATGAAACCCTCATGCCTAGTGAGTGGCTCGTAGTCTTAAACTGTGGGTCAAGGTCAAGTATCAAGTATTTAGTTCAGTTTCATAAGTCAATTACCATTTCAGTTATACCAGAAAGTTAATATCAGATGGTCCAATATCAGAAAGTTCAGTATCAGTAGGTTCAGTATCAGTAGGTTCAGTATCAGAAAGATTCAATATCAGAAAGGTCATATCAAGAGTTCACAACCAAAGGGGAACATAGCAATGGCTTAGGGAAATCCTATGATGAGTCAGAAATCAGAAAATCATGAGTACGAAGGCACCTTACTGAGAAGGGCAGAATATCTGTACCTTATACCGCAAGTGAAAACACACAACAGAACAATAAGGACCGGAAGCGAACTCCATCTTCAACGGATCTACACGAATTCATGATTGTCTTATTATTAGCTTGTTTAATTCAGATTACTTATTTTAGTCGGCTTTCCATTTTTAGTAACTTTCCTTTTTTTTAGCAGGTTTCCAGAATTAGCAGGTATTACAAGTCGTTCAATTTAATCCATAAGTTTCCCATAATTACAGTTCCAATCCTTTAACTTTAATCATTTTACAAGTTAAACCCTTGAGTTATATAAATTACAAATTAAACTTTATTATTAATTAAATTACAAATTAATCCTTACAATATTCATATTTACACATTAAGCCTTCAATTATTCCAAATTACACATCAAGCCCCTTATATTAAGTATTATACGAATCCACCTTCAAGTTTCCAGAATTTACAAAACAAGTCCCTTAATTTAATTATTTTCCATTCGAATAAGAATAATTACCAAAATTACCAATTAAACCCTTTTACTTACAAATTAACACAAGATACCCCCATATAATATTTTATACATTTTTCCTCAGATCTAGACCACCTTACAAAAATATCCCATACGTTTGAAAAATTACAAAACACACCCTTAAGTTTTAAAAAAAATCGTATAACACTTTTTAAATACAATTCCAAACCCTAATCAAATCCAATCATTGAACCATCATTATTAAAACCTTAAAACACATTATATGACCAGATCATGTCCCAAAAACCCTAACCCTAATTATTTCGATTAGGTTTTATTTCTTTCTTTATTTTTTTTTTCAAAAAATCCGGTTTGTACAAAAATTAGCCACACTTCATTTAAGCTTCCAAAATTCGAACCAATATTTTTCTCAGGTTATATGATGCATAAGGAACTCATAAAATTTATATAACAAGCCCAGAAAAATCGTATAGCATATTTTAGATTTTATATATGTTTTTGATATCAATAATTACCACGACATATTTAGGCCTATAAAATTCGTTCCATCATTTTTCCCAGATCATATACTTCATATGAGGTCCAAATAAAATAAACATATCACCCAGAAAATTCGTATGACTCGATTTGCATTTTATGTGTGTTTTTGATCTCAAAATTTCGTACGATTATATTAACTTGCATGATTCGATTCTACCAATTTATATGAGTCATATATGATCTAAGTAACATCAGAAAAATACCAAATCGATTTTAGGATGTGTAGATTTTGGCGCATGAATTATTACCTCTCGGGTGAAAAATTCGACTAAGAAAAATATCCCACGATCAAACCAGCGAATCCACAACCCTATGCTTATTTTTCCCAGCTCCCTTAGGCCTTAAAGATCACCAGAAAAATACCCAATAGCTCCAGAAAAATCGGATGTAGAAGAGAGGATTTTGTGTGTTTATTTTGAATTTCGGTATGTAAATGAGAGAAAATATTGGGATTAACTAATATAAAGATTTTTGGCCGAGATAGGAGGGGGGGAAGATCATTTCACACATTTCTTAGTTGGCCAAATCAAATGTCTATCAATTTTGTGATTTTGTTTCCCAATTTAACTTGTAATTATCCTTAATATAATTTATTTTAAATATAAATAATTAAGTATAATGTATTTCGGTATATATACATGTATATTAAAGTGTGACAATAATTTTTGGACATGTATAAATTTTAAAAGGTTGTCTCAAAATTATTTCACTTCATATGTAGCTCATTACCGAAGGTTTGGAATTAATTTGGCATTTTATGTAAGCTTTAATTAAATTTTAAAGTTTCAGGGGCAATTTGGTCATTTTACATGTTTCAGATTTTAGGGTTTTACAACAAGTACCCTTGCTATAAGCTTATACAAGCTTATCATAGCTTGTTGTAAGTTTAGGTTAGTAGTAAGCTGTTCTAAAGTCAAGAGATCAAAAAGTCAACAAAAGTCAAAGAAGCTCACAATAAGCTGTTCTGGTGAAATAAGCTATTCTGGAAGGCTTAAATTGGGTTTTCTAGCTTGTTTTTAACAAGCTAGGTGTGTTTCTGATCAGTTCTCTCTATTTCAAAACATAATTCAGTTGTAAGCTAATTTTCTAAGTTTTGCATTATTTTTTATTTCACTATTCTATAGCTTATGCATAGCTTATTTTATAATTTATCTGCTTATTGGTAGTTTATAAGTACTTATTATCTGTTTTAATGTCTAGAATAACACTTGTTTTCATTTTTCCTTAAAAAACCTCATAAAACTCAAAATTAGCTTATATATAGGTTAGCTTATTAAAACTGCTTAATTCCATTGCAAAGTTACTAGTTAATGCTTATTATACTTAGTTGACATCTTAGAATTCAAATCTTAGCCCATTTAAATCTGTTGCAGCTTTAATTTTTCAAAACAGTCTTAAAAGGGTTGTTTGGTTTGAGAAGTCAAACGGGTCAAACTAGCTTGTTACTGTACAATTACCATTCCATGAACTTTAATCTAGCTTATCTTGGTTAGATTAAGTTGTTTCCAAGTTTCTTTGAGCCGATTCAATATGTTTCATAGTTTTTAGCAGCCTGTGGCAGTCATAAGCTATAAAACTGATCAAATAAGCCAATTATAGCCATAAGCTCTTTAAGGCTTTTCCTTGTCCATTTCTAAGTTCCATAGAGTACATTGAGTATGTCTGCAAGACTTGGGAAAGTCTTTTTGGTTTGTACCATTTTGTGCAGACCTGCACATTGAACTGATCACAGTCCATTTGCAGACTGCATAAGCTTTCCTAGTGCTTATTCTTTAATCCCCAAGGCCTGATTTCCATGATCTCATATTGTTAGCTTATTAAATTAATCTGTTTCATCATTTATAGAATTATCCTTAGCTTATTATAGCTTAAAATTAGATTTTAAAACCACCTCAGTAAAGCTTAGGCCTGCAAAAAGCAGTTTTTCAGGTTTTCAAATATTTTCTTTGATTTTTAATTTCTTTAATATAGATTTTAATAAACTAAAATATAGAACAATCAAAATTCAGCTGCTAATCTGCTTATTTCATATTTTTCCAACATTTTTAGAATTTTTTATCCTAGCTTTTTAGTAGCTTGAAAAGGGGTGTTTTTCCCCTGCACCATAGTTAATCAGCAGATCCAATTCCATTTTTAGAGCTTATTTGCTTATTCCCTCTGCTTTTTCTTGACACTTTAGCTTATTTGTAAACATCACAGTCCCATTTAGCTTATTTCTTAACCCTAATAGCTTATAGGTCAGCTTATAGCTTATTTGTTTAAATCCTAGTTCTAAAATAGCCTAAATAACTAACTGTCATCATATCAGCTTATTTCTAGCTTATTAGTGAGTTTTAAAAAATATTTCTTTTATAAAAGTTGTTAATTATCAGCTTATTGATAAGTTGCAAAAAAAAATCAAAAAAATAAAATAGTTAAAAAAAATATAGCATTGCTGGGATTCGAACCCTGGCCACCCAGCTCACCACACAACATACTTACCACTCTGCCCTTGGGTCTTTTTCAGTTAGACTCTACACCCATTAATATTTAACCCACTTTCCATTTAAGCCTATCCGAACCATTTGGCTTATTTTCAGCTTATTAGAATAAGCTGGTACCTCATCCATATTTTTCCTAGGACTGTAATAGCATTAAGTAATTTCACAAAAATTTCCAGAATTTTTAGAACAGTTTTAATATTTTTTATGCATTTTTCTTTTTAAAACAGTTTTTCATTCATAATAAAAAATATAAAAGTCAGAAAAATATAAATATTTTTTCTAATTTTTTTTTTTGTCATTTATAACTTAAGAAAAATAAAATTACACTTGTAGGATTAGTTTTCTAATATTTTGGTTTTAAACCCGTTTTTAGAATTCCCGTTCCGCGTTTTTAATATAATTTGTTTAGATTTTAATTTTCCTTGAGAATTTGTTTCTCATTTCTTTATTAGAATTAAAAAATATCAAAATTCCATATCCCAATCATCAGTCACTCTAATTTCAAACCTTACACGATTGTCCATTCCAACCTCGCTGGGACACGACCCGGGTAACACTTGCCCGGTATCACTCATATCACAAACGTGAGTTTTTGCAAGTTAGCCTTTTTCCTAAAGGGTTGGTTTGTCTTTATTCACGGGTATCCGTCTGATATTATTTATATATATACTATACCACGGATCAATGACTCATTATGATCCTTGACTCTGATTATGATTTCATTTGATACGATCATTTGCTATGATCCTTTTCTATGAATCCTTTGATATTATCCTATTCGTTATGATATTCAATCTACTATCCGTTTTGTTATGACAATTGTTATGATATCCGTTTGCTATCCGTTGCTATTATATGATTCAGTTCAGTTTGATATGCTATGTTTGGATATGATATGACGATTCGTTATGCTTTGATACGATTTGTTCTATTCAGTTTACCGAGTTAACTAGCCATGGAAGTACCATGGCCTTGTCATTGATGACACCAATGGCATGACACTATCTGTGGCGGTGTGATTAGTCCACGGCGTCCCCATTTGATATGATATGATATGTGATCACTTAGCAATTATGATATATGTATATACTTGTCTCGTACAGGTGTATATATATGATTTGTTTTGTAGGGGGAGTATGGATGCATCCTAGGTACTTTGTTTCATTTTGTAGTGATTGGCTGTGTGTGCCTTACACCCCTCTCACATTTCGGAGCTAGCTACTCCATTTGGTACTCGAGAGGTCTCCCCTCCTTGTACACATATGATTTGACGGTATATGAGATTATGTGATTATTTGGTCTATTTGAGTATCTCGTTTAGACACGCTCGTGGCCATTCTGATTTTGATTTGTTTGAGTCCTTATGATTATCTGATTCATATTAGCTCTTGATCTCTCACTTCGTTTGACTCATTTGACATATGATATTTGTTCAGTTGATCTTTGATCTCTCATTCTTTTGACAGATGATATTCGTTTTGGCAGGAGCTTATGTTTTCCTTTCCCTATACTTATATATGTTTTGATTATTCGTTTGATATATAATATATATATATATATATATATATATATATATATATATATATATATATATATATATCTATTCACTAGGCTTTTTAAGCTCAGCCGCATTTCTTTTCCTGCAGCAGGTTTTAGGTTGGAAGCTGGGTTTGTGTGAAGAGTGCATAGGAGCTCTTAGTGGACTACCCTGACGATAGATATCATTTGCTTCTGGATTAGACTTAGATTTAGCTTTAGTTAGATTTAGTTTGGATTTGTATTTCAGTTTTGGAAATCATCATGTTTAGAGTTAGTATTTCATTGTAATCTTAAAATACCACTGTAATCATTATGTTTATAAGTCTTCTGCTTGCGTTTGTATGTTCTGATGGACACCATAATGTGGTATTTTGACCCTTGTCGGGTTGGGGTGTTACAATTATGGTATCAGAGCTAGATTTCGACTTGTAGCACATAAGTTATGGCCTGTGAAGATTTGGACCCTTAGGTTTGCACTATAAGAGCTTATGGAATGACCTTTGAAGGATTTGCTTTAGGTTTCTCCCCGTAGGAACTTCAGTTATGACCGGTGAGGATTGGGTAGATTATATAATAAGGCACTGGTTAGCTATATTTCTTCTGCACCACTCTAATTTGTGCCTCTGCTTTAAGTTAGGCCCTCATAAGATCATTCATTCTGGAGATTTAGAAATTTTAGCAGGATACGCAACATAAGTTTAAAGATCAAATAAGTTTAGAATGCTATGAGAATTTTGTAGTAATTCCTTATAAGTTTCACTTTTTGAGGTTATCAGATTCTTTTGAACTTCGATCTTTGATTCGTTTGTTATTTGGTTAGATACCCTTTCGTTCGTTCAGAGAATTCGTATATCTATGAATCCGATATGTTCGACACATTCTGTGGTTCCTCTTGCTTTTACTAAGCATATTAAGGTTCCCCCTCCACTATTAGAAATTGCTATACTTAGTCCTATTCCTACGAGGAATCTTGTGATTATACATCACGAGTATCAGAATTGTTCAGTACGTTTGGATTATATTTGAAGATAAGTTTCATTCTGCTGACTCTGTTTTCTTTGGGAAAGTTTGATTCGATATTATTCTGGATATGGATTTGTTGACTGAGCATCGAGATGCTAACAACGGTCATATTAGATTAGTCATCTTTGGCGATTTGAGAAACTCAAAATTCTGTACCATGGTTCCCAACCTGGTAAACAATTTTGATCACCTTGCTTTGAAAACTCGTACGTTAATCCCTCGCGGTTGTGAAGATATTTAGTTTGATAAAACTCGCCTCGAGAGTTAATTCGGTTGTTTGAAATGTTCACGATGTATTCATTAATGAACTACCAAGATTTCGATCTGAATGTGAAGTTGCCTTGATCTGGTTATGAGAATTTGTTTAGTCACGACTCGAGGTAGAATGTGATTGCAATAAAGGCATGTGTATATGATGCAAGTATTATGACGCCTGGCCAATGTGATAATAGTTACATCATATAACTTAAACTTATTGGGGTCATAGGATGTCTTGAGAAGTTCCTGAGAACAGTAAGTTCGTTGATTTAGAACTTTATCCGTATAAGAGCAAAATTTTGTCTAATTCTGAAACTCCATATTGAACGACATCAGTTGAATGAAAATAATTGAAGGACCAGCTTCTAGGAAATGGTTTATCTGTCCGAGAGTGTATCTATGTCATGCTCCAGTTTATTTGTGAAGAAGAATGATGATAGTATGTATTGATTTTCGAAAGCTGAATCGTGTGACAGTTTGAATCGTCATCCCTTGCTTCGAATCAACGATTTGTCAAATCAATTTCTGTGTGTGAAGTTTCTCAATGATTGAATTCAAGATCTGATTATTTTTAGTTACGTATAAAGGAGCTAGATATTCCTAGAATTACTTTTCGTATTCATTATGGTCTTCATGAGTATTAGTGATACCAATTGTATTGGCTACTGCTCCGACTGTTCCTATAGACTTGATTAAACCGTGTCTTTCATGAATACTTGGACAATTTGTCATAGTATGACATATTGGTATATTCAGAGACAAAAGAGAAACACGGAAATCATCTTCATATTTCGTGTTGGAATTTCTATGTCAGAAGAAGCTCTATGTTACATTCTCGAAGAGAAAACTTTGGTTGGAATGAAGAATGAGAGGAGAAATTTCAAAAGATGGAAGAGATTTATTTCTACTCATGAAGGAGACTTAGCTATGTCCTTATGGAACACGGGAAGATTGTTGGTTATGCATCAATACAGCTAGAACCGCAGAAAGTGAACTATCCGACGTATGACTTGGGAGTGATTTGTGACAGACATAAAGACGCTCAGGAGCAAGACGGTGGAATATGATCTATGTTAGAAGACTTGAAGGAAGCGGTTTTGATTGAAGCTCACAATTCTATTTACTCTATTCATCTTAGTTGTACTATTATGCATAGAGACTTGAAGCAAAATTTTGATGGAATGGTATGAAGACGGTTGTAACTACCTTGGTGGCGAAGTGTTTAGTGTGACAACAGGTTAAGATTCAACATCAGCGTACAAGTGGTTTTCCTTGGTTTTGGATGTTCGTATGTGGAAGTGGGATTAACCTTTTAGGAACTTTGTAACAGGATTTCCGTGCACATTTAGGAAGGACAACACGAATTGAGTCGTAGTGGATCATTTGACTAGGTCGGCTCACTTGGAAGATTGGCAGAGATTTCTTTTGGCAGAAGATTATTCAATCTACATGGCGCACCTGCAGTGATTGTGCCAGAGATTCGCGTTCTACTTCACATTCCTAGGAAGAGCTATTGAAGGCTTGAGGAACCAGACTCAAGTTTAGTAATGCTTTGCACCTCCAAACCGATGGATAAGAAGAACAACTATTTGAACTTGGAAGATGTATTGAGCAGGAACTTGACAAGTGTTAGTTCTGGTTGTGTTTGCTCACTATGATTAGATGGCTCGCAAGTGACAAGGATTTTCCTTTCGGAGTTTTGTAAGAACGGAGATGTGGTGCACCTTTTGGTTGAATTGAGTCGGAGAGTTACTTATTGAGGGTCCGGAGTTGATTACAGTGACGAATGGATTAGTTATCATTGTGGAAGAGAAATTTTGAAACTTTAGACCGGGAATTTGTGTGTTCCGTATGTTGTTTTCGTACACAAAAGTTTGACGTTTTGGCATATAAGGAGGATTTAGTTCGCGATATGTTAGTCCTTAGATTCGTTCTTATATGTATGATTATCCTACCTATTCCATTAGGCTTTCTGATACGTTTTGATACTCCAGTATGTGCTTGATACGAAGTGATCGTCGGACGATTTGTACCCATCTCATTATCGTTTGATAGATTGTATTCGATATGTGTTTCTCTAATTATTAGCAAGTTCCTTAGTTCGTTCAGAATCTGGAGAGAGTTGAGGAAGTTTTATCGTTTAGCACTACCTCCTTATTAGCCTCATGTGTATATGTGTTTCATGTATCTCTTAGTGAGATTACAACTATCATCTGTTACGTGTATGTTCCGTATTTGTTGGATCAAGATTTGTTATGATTTGTCTTTTGTTGAAGAGCCTGAGGCTATTTTGGAGCGTTAGGATCGGGTCATGAGAAATAAAACTATTCCGTGTGTAAAGATTCTTTTGGAAGAACCTCTCCGAGCATGAGGCTAGTTATTGTCACTTATTTTCATGATTGATACGTCTCCGTCTAACTTTTGCGACTTCAAATTTCGAGGAAGAAATTTTTCCTTGTAGAGGGGAAGAATTATAATAACCAGAACTTACGATACGACATTCGAATATTTATGATACGAGATAACATTTGAACCTTTGAATGACAATAATGTGAAACTACAAAATATAAAACTCCTAAACCTAAGCTACAAATAAAAGCGACACAACCTAATATCCTAGAAAAATCACACGTTAAATGTCCACAAGGGTTCGATTCTTTTTGTTGTGTGCACATTATATACTTGAAGATATAGTAAACATATTTGGAAAACATTTGAAGAAGATTTGGTCTCCCATATCTCCCCTAAAATTCGGCATCCTTTCCCCCGTATTATTCCCATTTGTTTCTCAAATTTTCCCAACCATATCACGTTTCATTCACACACACTAAACCCTAAATCAAAAGTGACGGCAGCTCTATTTTGTTCTTAAAAAAAATCAGAAGGCATGAAAGAAAGTTGTGAAGAAGGTGTGATCATGGTAACATTGTTTCGAAGGGTGATTGATTCGTTTCTTGTTCTGTTCCATACGTATAACCAACCTAAGGTACCCTTATATCCGTTTTGATGTTCTTCTTGTGTTAGGAATTAAATGTTTCTGACTTAGCTAGTACTACTGGAAGAATACATTAACAGTACAAACTGCTAATGTACAAGTGAAGACTGCTGAAGAATAACTAACAGTACAAACTATGCAGTTAGTACTGCTAGTATATAACAGAAGGTACTGCTGATATGATAAGGATGTATTAAGGATAAGTATGGAATATATCTTATGTATATCACAATTAGTTAGAAATATACGGTAGATACTTATCTTGTAAAGGACTCCTTAGGTCTATAAAAGGAGGTCCTAGGATATATCAGAATATATACATGTCGTACTAGTCATAAAAGTTTTGTTAAGATTCAAGGTCATTGTAACCCTACTGATATAGAGATCACTCATATTTTTCTTGAATACTATTGAATCGTTTGAAGTTAAATACTGTGTTCATTTTTCATACTGCATTGCTGTTATGTCAAACCAAATTCTTCTAAGTATTGTTAAGTAGATTCCGCATACTTAACAGTATAACCTCAAAGTATCTTAAACACATCATAAGGGAGTAATATCCTAAGTGTTTTAAATCCTCTCAAGTGGTATCAGAGATAGGTTGATACTATTGATTTAGAAGAAAAGATAATGGACATGGAAACTACACAGACTAACATGGCTGCTAAACTACCTATGCTAAAGCAAAACGACTTTGAGATGTGGAGGCTGCGAATAGAACAGTACTTCCAAGTGCAAGACTATGCACTCTGGGAGATTATTGAAGAAGGAAACTCCTTTAAACCTTCTACATCTGTATCAACAGTTGATGGTAAATAAGAGACTATTGTGCAAACCTCCCTAGTGACTGCAGAAGAGAAGCTGCAAAAGAAAAACGATGTCAAGGCTAGGAGTTTGCTGATGATGACAATTACTAATGATCAACTCTTAAACTTCAGCAAGTACAAGGATGCAAAGTCCTTGTTTGAGGCAATCACTACTAGGTATGGTGGTAACGAAGCCACCAAGAAGACCCAAAAGACTCTTCTAAAGCAGAACTTTGAAAACTTTAGTGCAACCGGTAATGAGTCTTTGGATCACATGTCTAATAGGCTGCAAAAGATTGTTAACCAACTTGCTGTGCTTGGAGTTGACATACCTCAGGAAGATCTAAACTCCAAGTTCTTGAGGAGTTTACCAGCAGAATGGGCTATGCATGTGGTGGTCTGGAAGAATAAACCAGACATTGATGCTATGAGCCTCAACGATCTTTACAACAACTTCAAGATTGTTGAGCAGGATGTGAAGAAAGCTGGAGGTGCTAGTTCAAGCACTGGTAACATGGCCTTTGCGTCATCTCCCAGTAATTCAAGTCCAGATGAAGAAAAGGTGGCTATAGGAGTTAGTACTGCTAACCATAATGTTAGTACTGCTTGCTCATCTACCAGTACTACTGGTATCCTGAATGATACTACCTATTGTGCATTCCTGACCAGCCAGAATGATGGGTCAATGCTGATACATGAAGATCTTCAAGAGATTAATGATGATGACTTAGAACAGATGGATCTCAAGTGGCAGATTTCATTTCTTAGCATGAGGGCTAAGAAATTCTACCAAAGAACTGGCAAGAAGATCACCATCAGTAGTAATGATACTGCTGGTTTTGAAAAATCTAAGGTAGAATGCTACCACTGTTACAAGTTGGGGCATTTTTCAAGAGAATGTAGGAGGCCCGGGCAACAGGATAGCAGAAACAAGGGTTATGGAAGCAAGCCTAAAGCAGTGGAAGAGCCAAAGACTTCTTCAAAGGCTATGGTAGCTATTGATGGCCTAGGCTATGGCTGGAGCTTCATGGTAGATGAAGAGGAAACACCTACTGAGATGGCACTTATGGCCCTCTCTGACTCTGAGGTACTATCTGCTAAAAGTTGTTCTAAAACATGTACTGCTCTTAAAGAATATGAATCTTTAAAGAAACACTATGATGAGCAGAGGATTGAATTAAACAAAACAAATTATAATTTGTCTAATCCCAAAAGATGTTTAGCAGTCCTAGAAGAACAAATAGTACATTATAAAAACAATGAGTCTGCTTTTGCTGAGGATATAGCTATTCTTAAGAGAGATTTCTCACTTAAGAATGGTGAGATTAGTTTGCTTAAAGCTGAATTAGATAGAATCTCTAAGGAAAAAGATAATATACAATTAACTGTAGACACTTTGGAGTATGTATCAAAAGGTGTAAACAAAATTATAGTGTCAAATAGTCAATAAGGCTAAATCTGGGTTGGGGTATAAAACATGTCCACCTCCTCACAGAGGAATACCAGCACCCCCAGGAATTGACCTAGAGCATACAGGTTTGACTGAGTTTCAAAAACCTAAGTTAGAGTATGGTTGTAAGCCCAAAGAAACTTCAACTACCAATGAACCTATAGAAAATATTGAGCCTTTTGAAAGTGCGTGTGACACCTTACTCACTGAGGACAAGGTGTCAACAGATAGGAATTCAGATGCTCCCATCATTGAATATTGGGAATCTGATGAGGAAGATCAGGTTGTAGTTAAACCTGATGTGGTAAAGTTAGAAGGAACCAATGTTCCTAAGGTGGCTAGTGATAAAACTGTTAAGCCTTCAACAAATGTAAAACCAGTTAGGAAAACAGTTAGGTATTGTGAGATGTATAGGTCCACAGGCAAGCCAAGAGGTAACTAGAGGAACTGGAATGACCTCAAGTCACATCAATTAGGAAGTGACTTTGTCATGTACAAAAAGGCTTGTTTTACTTATGGTAGCTTTGACCACCTTGAGGCTTTTTGTCATAACCATCAGAGGAGAAAGATGGTTACTGGGAACAACAGGGTAACTAGGAACACAAGTCATAGGGTTAACTCAAACAGGTCTCAAACTCACTCCAATGCTAATAGAATGACTTCCAGGGAACTTTTATTGAAGTCTGGCCTAAAACCAATTAGTACTGCTCGACCAACAGTTAATACTGCCAGACCATTTAAAACTGTTTACCCAAGACCAGCAGTTTAAAGTGCAAAACCAACTTTCAAATATGCACATCAAACTGTTAAAAGGCCTTTTCAAAAAAAAGAAGTGGTTCAAAAAAAAATTGGAAACCAAAGGCTAAAACTGCAAAGCTAGCAGTTAGTACTGCTAGCCAAGCAGTTAGTACTGGTAACACTAAAAACACTGCTAGGGATAAGAGGGTTAATGCTGTTAAGGCCTCAACATGTTGGGTATGGAGACCAATCAAACCCAATGGTGCATCAACTGTATTAAAAAGATTTGACTATATTGATGCATGAGGCAAACCCAAGTCAGTGATGGCTTGGGTACCCTAAGGAAACTAATTTCCTTATTTTATATGTAGGGACATTCACAGAAAGATGATGAAGATCAAGGTTATGCAGACAGTGGATGTTCTAGGCACATGACAGGCAACATGTCCTATCTTTTAGACTTTCAACCAATGGATGGAGGATATGTTACCTTTGGGGGAGGAATAGGAGGAAGGATTACTGGTAAAGGCACATTGAAAACCAGTAAATTAGATTTTGAAGATGTGTACTTTGTGCAAGAGCTTAAGTATAACCTGTTTAGTGTCTAATAAATGTGTGACAAAAAGAACAAGGTTAGTTTTAATGACATTGAATGTCTTGTGCTTTCCCCAGACTTTAAGCTTCCTGATGAAAGTCAGGTTCTACTTAAAGTTCCATGAAAGGGGAACATGTACTGTGTGGATATGAAGAAGAATGTTCCTAAAGAGGCCCTTACTTGTCTTATTGCAAAGGCCACATTGGATGATTCCATGTTATGGCATAGAAGACTTGGTCATATAAATTTTAAAACCATAAATAAAATTGTTAAAGATGGTTTGGTAAGAGGCTTGCCTCAGAAACGATTTGAAAATGACCAGAATTGTGTTGCCTGTCTCAAAGGCAAATAACACAAGGCTTCTTATAAGCCCAAGACCCTAAACTCTATTGATCAACCTTTGTTTATGCTACATATGGATTTTTTTGGCCCTACATCTGTGAGTAGTATTATGCATAAAAGGTACTGTCTTGTAGTTACTGATGACTATAGTAGATTCACATGGGTTTTCTTTTTAGGTTCTAAGGATGAGACACCTAACATTCTTAAAACATTCATTACTGAGATAGAAAACTTAGTGGATAAGAAAGTTAAAGTCATTAGGTGTGACAATGGGACTGAGTTAAAAAATAGAGTTATGGATGAGTTATGTAAGGAAAAATGTATTAGAAGAGAGTTTAGTGTAGCTAGAACTCCTCAGCGGAATGGGGTTGCTGAAAGGAGAAATAGGACATTAATAGAAGCTGCTAGAACCATGTTGGCTGACTCTAAGTTGCCCATCACTTTTTGGGCTGAAGCAGTTAATACTGCTTGTTATGTGTAGAACAGAGTTTTGGTAGTTAAACCTCACAATAAGACACCATATGAGTTGTTTAGGGGTAGAACTCCTGCATTAGGATTTCTAAGACCTTTTGGGTGTCATGTAACTATTCTAAATACCTTAGACCATCTAGGCAAATTTGATGGTAAGTCAGATGAAGGATTCTTGGTTGGGTACTCACTAAATAGAAAAGCCTTTAGAGTATACAACACAAGAACAAGGAAAGTAGAGGAGAACTTGCATGTTCAGTTTCTAGAAAATAAATCTAATGTTGCAGTTGAAGGTCTAAAATGGCTATTTGACCTTGATACTCTAACCCAATCAATGAATTATGTGCCAGTTGTTGAAGGAACCTTTTCAAATGATTTTGAAGGTTCAGAAGCGGATGTTGCAACAAATGAAGCATGCTTGGGAAAGGAGAAAGATCAAGATCATTTGCAGATGTCAATATGGAACAGTGTGGATTCATCTTCAAAGAATGGTGAACCTTCTACTGATGAAGCCAAAGAAGGTATTAAAGATGAAAACAATGAAGATGAAACTGAAGAATCAGAGAATCAAGAAAACAGTACTAATGGAGATTGTACTGTTAAGCCCTAAGTTAGTACTGCTGGGCAAAATATTCATACTACTGGCCCATCAGATACTAATGCTATTGATTTCTCAAAAGATGAGGTGGATATCAACAATCTACCACCTACCTATCCAGTTCTTTCTACTCCACACATAAGGATACAGGGGGCGTATGGATGCATCCTAGGTACTTTGTTTAGTTTTGTAGTGATTGGCTGTGTGTGCCTTACACCCCTCTCACACTTGGGAGCTAGCTACTCCATTTGGTACTCGAGAGGTCTCCCCTCCTTGTAAAAATATGATTTGACGGATATATGAGATTATGTGATTATTTGGTCTATTCGAGTATCTCGTTTAGACACGCTCGTGGCCATTCCGATTTTGATTTGTTTGAGTCCTTATGAGTATCTGATTCGTATTAGCTCTTGATCACTTACTTCGTTTGACTCATTTGACTTATGATATTTGTTCAGTTGATCTTTGATCTCTCATTCTTTTGACAGATGATATTCGTTTTGGCAGAAGCTAATGTTTTCCTTTTCCTATACTTATATATGTATTGATTATTCATTTTTTATATATATCTGTTCACTGGTCTTTTTAAGCTCAGCCGCATTTCTTTTCCTGTGGCAGGTTTTAGGTTAGAAGCTGGGTTTGAGTGAAGAATGCATAGGAGCTCTTAGTGGACTACCCTGACGATACATACCATTTGCTTCTGGATTAGACTTGGATTTAGCTGCAGTTAGATTTAGTTTGGATTTGTATTTCAGTTTTGGAACTCATCATGTTTAGAGTTAGTATTTCATTGTAATTTTAGAATACCATTGTAATCATTATGTTTATAAGTCTTCCGATTGCGTTTGTATGTTCTGATGGACACCATAATGTGACATTTTGACCCTTGTCGGGTTGGGGTGTTACATTAATGGATATAGTCCCTTTACTTTTTTTTTAACGGATCTAGACCCTGTGGTTGCGACCCATAATGGGTTCTGTCCCTTGACCAATTTTTCTGTTAGCTTGACCGTTAAGTTGGTCATGTGACGTGCACATGGAGGGGTAATTTTGTCATTTTACCCAGTTACTACACAAACTTATTTTAAACATTTTTTATTCTCACTTTTCTTTTTACTTCTACATCTTCATTCTTCACCTTATCTTTTTTCACTTGCTCTCTTCATCTGAATCCAACATAGACCAACCACTACCACACCTACAACCATAAAACACCACCGCTTGCAGCCACCACTCACAGCCACCACCCGCAACCACCACCACCAGCCACCACCCGCAGCTACCACTCTCAGCCACCACCTACACCCACCACCTCCAGCCACCAAACGCGGCCACCACCTGCAGCCACGAAACGCAGCCACCATCTGACGCCATGATTCGCAAACAACACTTTCTTCAAAATCTCTTTATTGTAAAAGTGAGTTTTTTAATTTCAAGATCTATTTTTTTCTTCTAAAAAGATGGTATTTGACTTGATTTATTTGATGTGAATTTTAATTTTATGGTTTGGAAGTGGACTTTATTGTAAGAAAATACTTTCGAAATGGATTTTTATTTTGGGTTTTTGGTATTTTTTTAGTGTTTTCTAAATCAATACGGGAGTACAAGTAGGCCGATTGGTTTCTTTATGATTTTTTGTATTTATTTTATTAATGGTTTTTTTTTTTTTGGTTATCAGATCATGGATTTTTCTTTAAAGATTGATATGGATTTTTTTATTTTTGTTTTTTTGTTTTGTTTTATAGTTGCTCAGAAGAAAAAGAAAAAAGGCTATGGAAATATGAAAAAAAAGGAAATACAAGACTTGCTCTTTTGTCATGGTGAAAAGGTTAATGGAATACAAGCCTATCTCAAGTTGAGTTTTTGTAAATGTTTATGTATGTAGGCTTTAATTAGAATTTAGTAAATTGAATGACATTGTTGCTGCATTGATGATATCTTCTTAGTTGTGTGATTAATATATTCTTGAGATAATTTAAAGAAGAAGATTGAAAAAGTAATGGTGTTTTCTAAATAGATGGTTTAGATCTTTGTGTATGAGTGGGTTTTGATAGAAATAATGGAGGAGGTGATGATTGAAGAAGAAGATGAGGGTATATTTGACATTTCAACCCACTAAACAAGTACTGCACGGTCCAACTAACAGAAAAATTGGTCAAGGGACCAAACCCGTTATGGGACGCAACCACAGGGACTGGATCTGTTAAAAAAAAGTAAAGGGACTATATACTTAAAACCCGACAGACCTCATGGACCATTTATGAAATTAACTCTAATTAAATTGTTGCAAATTACCGTACTCTTCTTAGTTATCTAGAATACATGGTAATAGTAATTTTTTCATGTTTTACGATAATTTGTAGCCAAGTAGAAAGTAGTTAGGTTGAAGTAAAACCTCGCGGGTGGGTCCAACTTCTGTATAAGATCCTTCGGATGATTTCCTCCGGATGGTTTGAGCTCCTACACACAAGAAACACGCACGTTAGACTCGCCTTGGGTTTTATCCCAAGGCCAACCTCCGGCGTGAGAGTAAGTATATGATAGTATGAAGGGTGAAATAGTAAATGAGTGTAAATGCTTTGAGTGAATTAGTTATGAATCATAAATGAGGTGGGGGTATTTATACTAGCCACACCTGTTACCTGTTTGCCTTTGGACTAAGCAAGCTGACCTATGCCTAGCCTAGTAGGTATGTGTCAGATCACGTGGGGAACACAATCCCGGGAAATCTGGGATGGCGGCGTGGCGGCGGTTGATGGGATTGTTCATTAGGTAAACGGCGGCGGTTGACCTTTCGGTAAGTACGTCTGGAAGTAAGTTTCTAATCTGGATGAAATATGACGTCCAAACACATAGGATGGTCCGGATGAAGTATGACGTCTGGACACATACGCCAACATGTCCCCCCCCAGTATTGGAGTATCGACCTTGAGCCAATAGTGCAATACTTAATAACTTGCGTCTTCCGATACTTTCTTTGTGTTTGTCATGTAATCAGGTTATGTAAGCATTATCCGGATGACTAAAGGGGCCTGTTAAACCTTCTTGGGTCGATTGATTTCCAGGCCCATGGGCCGAATAAATATAATATTATCTTACCATGCATAGGTGTATGCCACGTGCGTTTTTACCGCAGAGATCCAACATCCCACAATCAGCCACTTCAGAGAGGTACAGACTGATGCGATGTTTTCACGTCCTTCTAGGTTTTCCCTATATATATACCACTTTACCCATTCATTTTTTACCTTTCACTGCTTATTTCATTTCTTTCCGTCTTCCTCAGAGTTTTATATCTTGCTATCACCGGACGTTTCTTGTGCAACATCTTCAAGGGTTTTCGAGCGGTGCGTTTTATACTTCTCTTGTAATTATCTTGCATATATAGTCCTCGGCATCCTTTTAGTTATGGCCGTTAGTGAACCCGCTGAGATGAGCATCCCGGAAAACCATCCACTAGCTAGTAAACCAGGGCCTTCGTCTAGTAAGGTCATCCCTAAGTTTGATATGCACTTACATACTTCTAAAATGACGCAAAAAGATTTAGATGATGTGGTATTAGATGTTGGCATCCCTTCGGATCTACGGCCCACTCTTTCCTCGGACGACATGACCATGAATGAGCTACCGGATGATAAGATAGGTATTTACGTTCACCAGTTAAGGACAGGGGGTGTTAGGATACCTTTCTCCACATTTTTATTGGCAGTAGTACAATACTTCTGGGTGCACATCTCCCAGCTTGTTCCGTTAGGTCTGAACAGAGTAACAACGTTTGAGATTCGTTGCTATAGTTTAGACGTCCGGCCAACCGTTCCCTTGTTCAGGGTGTTTTATAGATTGTGTAAGCAAGGCCATTGGTTTTCGTTTGAGTGCCGAACGGGGAGAAGGGCCAAGAAGTGCTTCGAGGAGGTTCTTTCCGGGTTGAAACATTGTAAGGACCATTTCTTTTTGATAGACCGGAGGGCAATTCCGGATGCCATGCCATGGAGGCATAAAGATTCTAAAGTCACAGATGAGTTTCCGGAGACGCATTCCGACAGAGATGCTGAGAAGGTCACTAGGAAAGTGATTCTTCTCAGGAAACCCCCAACCACCCTTCTATGGATGACGGGTCTTTCTAATGTCTTCAGGAATACGGGATAAGAGGCCGTTCTAAAGGATGCCGAGGGGCATGGTAATACAATATTTTCTTGACTTTATATCATGTACTGTCTGTTATTTCTTGTCTTGTTCTTACTTTTCTCTTGTTTGTAGTTCTTACTATGTCAGAGTATTTGGAGCTTCCGGACTGCGAAGGAACTGAGGTCAGCAAGGGGGATCCTCTTCCGGAGGGACATGAAAAACCGAACCGAACTACCGAGCCGCTAGTCCCGGTGTAAATTTCCACTTGTATTATAACGAGAGAATACTTATCCATTCTCCACGACAATTTTTTTTAATTAAACGTTACCAGTTTAACCGATCACAACAATCAACTAATATAACGTAACTCACATTCTTAATAAACGTGCTCGCCAGCACCAACATATCTTAAGATTCATTTCAAATAAACATTCAATTGTGTCATGTATAAAATTTCTAATTTTTATTGACCACTTTACGTTATTAAACGTTTAAGCTAAACGTTAGCCATTTATTAGAATTTTCACGAAACCCTAATTTATTATAAACTATGATTTTACACAACTAAATCGTAAATACTAAAGTACAACATTTTATACCTAGTGTACAAGTTTTTAAAGCACAAAAACCCTAATTTCACTTTAACTCTCGATACAAGCCTAATTTCACATATCTATGATTTTATGTGATCAAATCACAAACCCTAATTATTAGTAACATGTTTTCTTCAAAATGTAAGTGTACAAATCTTTTAAGCTTATGTACAAGTCATTTATGCATAAAAACATAATATTAATATAAATCCCATTCTAAACTTCAGTGTACTCACTTTAAAGCACACAATACAAGATTATTTTGCACAAACCCTAACCCTAATTTTTTTACAACATTCAAACTAAGTGTACAAGTCCCTAAACCTAAGATACAAGTGTTCAATGCATAAAAACATAAAACTACATTTTATTACTTTTAAACATAATTAAACTAACTTATATTCAATTTAACTTAACCAAACATTAAACATATATTTTCTATATTTCTTAAACCCTTGTACAAACCTAAATAGCCTATGGTACAACTCCTTTAAGCTCAACTTGATCTCTTTTCTTTATATACCTAATTCGACATAATACTTAAACAAACAAGCCCTAGATTATTTTCTAAACAATAAATACTCAAAGTAAGCCCTAAACTAAACTTGATACTTCACTAAAGTTACATGTACAACTCACAATAGTCCATGTACAAACAATCAAAGCCTATTCGATCCATATGGACTTACCTAGTTCGAATCTAACCAATTATAAACCAAGCCATTCTAAACTTGTTACTTGGTGAATCTTAAGCCACAAGGATGGTTACATGTCCCATATTCATCCACCCCAACATGTTTCCTTGATATTTAAAAGGTAGGTAAAATCCATGGCTAGCCTTTAGCCATACCAGGCCACCCTCCCCCTCTCTACACATGGCTTCCAAGTATTACACACCACATCACCTTGTCCCCTCTCATACAACAAGGTGACCTAGACACTTTTGAAACCCTTTCATTCTTTCCCTATATAAACCAAACCCTAATACTCTCCTCCTCACCACCTAATCGAAATACATAAACACACACCCACTCACCTACAATCTGATCTAGAAGTCCAAATAGAAGCCAAAGGAGTTTAGCTTAAAGCCTAGAAGGAAGGAAAAAGTCTTGGGTTCACCTAGGAGTTAATCTAGTCGATTATCCTCATAATCAGATTTATAGACTTGTAAGCATTTCAATCCTTTTTCCTATCCTTTATAAGTTTGTAATACTCTTAAACATGTCACTAAATCAGTTTCAATAGAAAGCTAAGGTAAAAAAATCTTTAAAACAAGTTATGAGGAACTATATGTTAACTTAGGTTAATAAATGTTAAAATAAGAGACTTTTTATTCAAATTTTCTACTAAACCAACTACATATAGATTTGGTAGTTTACATATTATTGTAGATGACATTAAAACGAAGACATAGCAATTTGAATCACCTAAAACGAGTACACGAGTCAAAAGATACGGCCAATTGAAATTACTTAAAATCTGTCGAAAACATTCTGTGACAGAATGTTAAAACACGCAAAACAAGGCATTTCTGATCCGTTTCATCGAAAAGTTAAAACACGAAAGTTGTCCGAAACGAAGTTTTCTTTAAAAACTCAGCTGCACGAGTCCTAAAAACGTACGGCAAGAGCTGGGCAATAAGGCCTGTTTTAAATTATTTCATTCTTTTCTTTTCTGTTTTTGTCGAGAAACCAAAACAAACACCCTCTTGTGATTTGATTTCATTTAAGCCATAAGCTACTAAGAAAATAACTTTTAATAAGTCTAATAACCTGTCAACAAGCTACGGGAAACGTCTCATAAGGTTTCGAGATCAAAATCTCATTTTATTTTTCTGTTCTTTCTTTGTCAAAACAAGCCAAACACCCTTCTTTGCCTATTTATTTCGACTACTAAACAATACCTATAAAATCTGAAACTTAGCCATCTTAAAGACCTCACAGCATAGAACAAAAGCATAGTAAAAATCTTGTCTCGCCCCGTCTTTAATTAAGCCTTGTTTTAGGCTTGTCGCTAACTGAAACCAAACGCCCCTTTATAAATCGTCTCAACCTCCTTACTTTGAATAATTATTGTGAGCAAACGACAAAGGTTTAGAACTTCGGATTTGAACCATTTAAAAGATCACCCAGCAAACTATTAAAAGGATCAAGAAAGGTTGTAAAAATATTATAAGGCCTCGCCTATATTAAATTTCCTTTTTGGCGAGTTGAACAAAAATCAAACGCACCCTTTTTAATTTTTATTTTAATTTTTGAAAAGCTATAAGCTAAAATATAATCAAATAAGCCCTTATCAGCTTATTTTCAAACTTATTAAATCTTATTTCACTAAGTCGTAGCAAACCTCGCTTTTTTCTAAATTAAAAACGCGTTTAAAATGAATTAAGGACTAAGGACGAAACGTATTAAAAGCTTTGAGGGTAAAACTTGTCAAATCTGAAAGATGGAGATTTCTTGAGCCGAAAGTGTAAATATTAGAAAGTTAGTAACATAAGGGCTGGTTTTGTCAACAATCCATAGTAGTGGGTAAAATTGTCACTTTTGAAACTATAGGGTAAAAACTGTCATTTCACCAAAGTTGAAGGGTAAAAGTTGTCATTTTATGAAAATTCAGGTGTACAAAGTGAAATATTTTTATGTATACTTCAATGATATATTTCACTACTTAATTGATGACGTATAGTCCGCACTCGGGTCATGAACCCGACCCATGGATGCTACTAACACTTAAGCCCATCACGAATGGGCTCAAGCCCATCACGAATGGGCTATCACGATAACGGTTTGGGCTCACGATGGCCCAAACCCAAAGTTATTTATGGTCTTGATATAGGATATCTCTTATTTATGGGATATGTATCAAAACCGATTTAGGCGGATACGCCGAAGGGTAAGGAACACGAAACCAACAAGGATTTCGTGTGTATATATAGAGCATCTCGGCTCTCATTAAAAGGTACGATCAATAACCCTAACTCTTCAACTAAACCCTAAAACCGATTACTTACTCTCACGCCGGAGGATAATCATGGGAGACAATCCCACGATAAGCCTAACGGTGTCTTTTTGTTTTCTTAGTGCGCAGGTCTCAAGCATTACAATCTAATTGGTACGGAAACAAGGAACGCCCAACTTTTGTATCAACAAGTGGCGCCATCCGTGGGACCCTACGCTAAGAACTCTACGAGGAACTAGAATGACGAAGCATGGAAAACCAAATCAGCGGACTCCGCTGGCAAATAAAACGCATGACGACCTACTGGGGAAGAAGTAGCAAATTGATTCAGCCGCTAAGCAGGCCTCTGGAACAACCAGTGCGCCCAAAATCCTAGGATCATACTCAGATCTGGCTTTTACTCCAGTAGAAGCGCTCACATGGACTACCCCTGCTAGTACGACAACTACTAGCCAGGTAGACCTACTGCGCACTCCTTTCACCATGTCAGAATTAGACATCACTGAGCCGCCAAATGCGCCTATCCGAAACAAGGGTCCTGATGTAGAAACAAATATCCTCTCGCTAGAAGGGGTCACGCCTGAACTAGCGCCAAGTGATTTCGTATCTCAAAACTATGAAACCTTGGCTGCGCTGATGCGAGAGGAAGCGAAAAAGAGGTCAAGTCAGAGTCTGCAAGCCAGGCTCAACTTTGACCCTGAGCATGAAGCATCCCCACCGCGTTACCGAAAGGAAAGGCGCGAGAAGGATGGCCGCCGACACCCAGTGTTTACTAGGATCGGAAGGAAAGTTGTGGACGACGAAGCAGCCGATTTACAGTCTCTGGAGGAGCATGAAGATGATGGACGGCGCACCAATGTCCACGCTAGACTTGGTAGTCGCAGGATCCACGATAGACTTGGGCGACGATGCTCCCCAAGCGAAAGCCCTTCAAGCTCGGATTCCGAGAATAGTCGGCGCAAGCGCCGCAAAAGGGTAAGCTCATCCTCAAGTGACTCCTCGGACAACGAGGACAAAGAAATAGGACACTGGAAGTCCAGGAGAAAATACCGCGACCAGGAGGACGAAGATATGTCTCGTCCCTGGCGCCGCCAAAAGGTTGACGCATTCACTCGGCGCATTAATGATTTTTCAGAAGATAAGAGAAGGCGCATGCCCTATAATGTTAAAACTTATGATGAGACAGGTGATCCTGATGACCACCTAAAAATTTTCGAATCAGCAGCAACTATCGAAAATTGGCCACAACCTGTGTGGTGCCACATGTTTAACTCTACATTAGTGGGAAATGCGCGAAACTGGTTCAGTAAGCTTCCACGTAGAAGCATTGGTGGGTTTGAAGAGTTGCGGAAGGCGTTTCGTTTGAACTTTACTCAGAGGAAAAAGTGCGCCAAGAACCCTGTCGAACTCGCTAGGGTTAAACAGCGCCAAGGGGAATCCACAAGCGCTTTTATGGAGCGCTTTAAAGACGAATGCATACATGTCAAGGCATGCCCCGAAATACTAAAGATCTCAGGGTTTATGAATGGAATCAATAACCCAGAACTTATCAAAAAGTTAAATGATAAGGTTCCCCAAACCTTTGATGAACTTATGAAGCGCACGAGGTCCTTCATCCAAGGAGAAGCAGCCGCTGCGGATAGCAAGAAAGGCTACTCAAACTACAGGTCGCAAGAACAGCCCAGGAGACAATCCAACGACCAGAGTAGCAACCATAACAAAAGCTACCGCAGTCAGGGGGGCGGACGGGGAAACGACAAGTATACCCCACTAACGAAGACTCCAAGGGAGATATTTGCAACGGAAGGCGCAAATTTTCCGAGACCCCCACCAATGCGCACCCTAGAAGGGCAGCGCGTAGGGAACGGGTACTGCGAGTATCACGGATAGAAGGGCCATACCACCAATGAGTGTGTCCAATTGCGCCAACTAATTGATAAGTTAGTAAAAGAGGGCAGATTGGATCATCTGGTTAAAAACATCAAGGATGGGAAAAACAAACAAAAGACCGAGAACAAGAAAGAAGCACCTAAGGAAAAGGCTGATACTATCTACATGATACAATCATAGCAGCGAAAGACTAGGCAAAAGGTCAGCCAGAAGTTTTCTCATGGAAGCGAAATCTCTTTCCCCACTTTAGCTGCGGACAACGCAGTGGCGGAACCACTCACCATTGAGATAAATGCGGGGGGTCACGATATCCACCGCATGTATGTTCGGACAGAATGTATGAGCATTGTTTCAAAAGATTGCGACCTGAGATACAAAGACAGTTAAGCCCAGCCACGACTTCACTGACTGGCTTCACAGGAGAAAAGATATGGCCTATGGGGCAACTACGACTACTAGTCGTTGTTGGTAATAAGGAACACTCCACGACAGCTTGGATGAATTTTATGGTGATCAGATCTCCTTCGCCATACAATGGCATTATCGGAAGATCAGGAATTTCGGCAATACGCGCAGTACCATCCACAACACATGGAATGCTCAAATTCCCGGTAGAAGGCGGCATTGTCACCATCTACAACAACGCTGCGCCACTAGGAGAGTGTAACACGATTACATGCGAGACAACGCAAATCCCAGAACAGAGCGCAGCTAAAGTATCAAACCTGAAGGTCGCAATTCACCCTGACTACCCGGAGCAAGAAGTATCAATCGGAGGATCGTTGTCTGACAAAGGCAGAGCGGCCGTATGCGCACTCTTGCAAAGGAATCTGGATATCTTCGCATGGGAACCAAAGCACATGACTGGTGTGCCACGCTCGATTGCAGAACACAAGCTGAAAATCCGACAAGGATATTCCCCAGTACGGCAGAAAAAGCGCGGCCAGGCTCCAGACGCGCAAAAGCCATTCTGGAAGAAGTACAAAACTTGTGGACGCAGGCATCATGCGAGAAGTCTATTACCATGACTGGCTCTCCAATCCAGTAATGGTCAAGAAGAGCGATGGTAGTTGGCGGATGTGCGTGGATTTCACTGATCTCAACAAAGCATGTCCACAGGATTGCTACCCACTGCCAGAGATAGACTGGAAGGTGGAATCTTTGTGCGGATACCCCTTTAAATGTTTCTTAGATGCATATAAAGGGTACCACCAAATCCAAATGGCCAAGGAAGACGAGGAAAAAACAGCCTTCCACACAAGCCAAGGTGTCTATTGCTATACAAAGATGCCTTTTGGCCTGAAGAATGCGGGCGCCACCTACCAGCGATTGGTAGATAATGCATTCGAAAAGCAAGTGGGCCGCAACCTAGAAGTCTATGTGGACGACCTTGTCATAAAAAGCCATACTGAAGACGAAGTGGTGCGCGACATTGAAGAAACATTTAGAACATTACGGAAGATCAACATGAAGTTGAATCCTAAGAAATGCACTTTTGGCGCTACAGAAGGCATGTTCCTGGGATACTTGATAGAACCAGATGGCATTAAGCCATGCCCAGAAAAAACAGAGGCTGTCATCCAACTCCCTTCACCACGCACGTTGAAAGAAGTTCAGTCTCTGAATGGAAAGCTAGCCAGTTTGAATAGATTCCTGTCCAAATTAGCGGATAAGTCACTTCCTCTCTTTAAAACACTCAAGAAGTGTACAAAAAAGGGAGACTTTCGTTGGACTACGGAAGCGGAAGAAGCTTTCGCACAGCTTAAGCAACATATAGCAGCGCTTCCTAAGCTAGTCGCACCCCGACCAGGGGAGGAGTTAATCGTCTACTTATCTGCGACTCATGGAGCGGTCAGCGCAGTGCTACTGACGGATAGGAACTCCGTACAAACACCGGTATATTTTGTAAGCAAAGCACTCAAGAAGACAGAGATTAACTACAGCCCAATGGAGAAGTTGGTCTTGGCGTTAGTATTTGCCGCCAAAAGACTGCGTAGATACTTTCAAGCGCACCCAATAGCGGTAATCACAGACCAACCTATCAAGCAAGTTATCTCTAAACCTGACGCGTCGGGGCGATTACAAAAATGGAGTATGCTGCTAGGCAAGTATAACATCTCTTATAGACCACGCACTGTGGTTAAAGGGCAAATACTAGCAGGCTTCATCATCGAAAAACCAGACACCGATGACGCACTTCTATTGAGCAAGGTAGAACTACGAGAACCATGGGTCTTGTTCACGGACAGATCTTCATGCGTGGATGGGTCGGGCGCTGGCCTTATCCTCACTAATCCAGAAGGAATGGAATTCACTTATGCACTGCGCTTTGAATTCACAGCCACAAACAACGAGGCAGAGTATGAAGCCCTAATCGCTGGATTACGCATTGCAACTCGAATGGGTGTACGTAACCTAGAAGCAAATGTGGACTCCCGATTAGTAGCCAACCATGTGTTGGGCGAATATGTGGCTAAAGAGGATAACATGGTTCAATACCTCAACAAAACCAAGTCACTAATCCAAGTTTTTGACAGGTTTACCATTAAACAAGTTCCTAGAGGGGAGAACAAAAAGGCGGACGCACTAAGCAAGATCGCATCTACAAGCTTCGCACACCTGTCAAAAAAAGTATTGGTGGAGATCCTAAAGAACAAATCCATCTCGGAGATGGAGATATCTACGATGATAGAAGAACAGGATCCTACATGGATAACCCCTATCATCGAATTCACAGCGCAGAGGTTCGAACTTAGAGATGGTATCCTATACCGGTGCTCATTCCTACAACCATGGCTTCGGTGTGTTGGACCTCTTCAGGCAGATTACGTACTCCGAGAGATCCACGCTGGTTCATGCAGTATGCATTCAAGACCACGGTCCGTCGTAGCACGAGCATTTTGCTCAGGATACTACTGGCCCACTATGCATCGCGATACGCGTGATGTGATAAAGAGATGCAACGACTGCCAAGTTCATAGACCCATCCCGCGCAGACCACAACAAGAGTTAACACCTATCACTTCTCCATGGCCATTCTACAAGTGGGGTATCGACATTGCGGGTCCTTTCCCTGCCGCAGCAGGGGAACTAAAATTTCTTATTGTGGCAATAGACTACTTCACTAAGTGGATTGAGGCAAAAGCAGTGGCGACAATCACAGGTAATCAAGTAAAACGATTCGTTTGGGAAAATATTGTATGCCGCTTTGGATTACCTGGGGAGATCGTTTCGGACAATGGAAAACAATTTCGGGATAACCCGTTCAAAGACTGGTGCGCAGAACTAAATATCACACAACACTTTGCGTCAGTTAAACACCCACAAACCAAGGTTTAGTTGAGCGCACAAATCGCAGTCTACGCGAAGGAATTAAACCGCGCCTGGACAAACACAAAGGAAGATGGGTGGATGAACTGTCGCATGTTTTATGGGCGCAACGCACGACAATTAAAGTTAGCAATGGAGACACTCCTTTTTCTCTTGTCTATGGGACAGAAGCTGTCATACCAGCTGAAATTGGGATGCCAACTATTCGAACCGCGGAAGTTAATATCGCAACCAATGATGACGAATGACGTATTGACTTGGACCTATTTGAAGAAAGGCGTGAACGCGCAGCTATACGTGAAGCAAAAGCCAAGTCAAAAATGAAGGGATACTACGATGCTAAAGTACGAAGCACTTCATTCAGACCAGGCAACTTTGTCTATCGGGCTAACGATGCAAGCCACGCAGAAGATACAGGTAAACTTGGAACGAAGTGGGAAGGACCCTATGAGGTCGTTGAAGCACTAGGTAAAGGCGCGTACAAGCTGCGTGACATGGATGGCCGCGAGCTACAACGCACATGGAATGTTTGCAATCTCAAGAGATGCTATCTTTAGGAAAGGTTACGACCTCACACATGGACACCTCCGCACATTAGTAAGTGCTTAATAAATATCCGTGTATTTACATTTTGTTTCATTTAGGCAAATGTTTTTTCTTTTTACAAAAACTTGCAAGTATCAATTCAAATGTCGCGGTTTCTAGCTAATTCCGCGACACATTTCACTTTATTGTTTACATGTTATTTATGTCTCAATATTGTTGTTACTTTAATTTCTGCCTACATGGCGTGCATGCACTTATTAAAACCCACGATGGTAAAAGGATGAGTAAACCTACTAAAAAACTCGTTGAGTAAAAGGGTTGCAAACCCATCAACATCGGATCACGCATCCTTGTTAAACACCTTACTCTCAAGACGTTGGAGTAAGTTCAATGTGTATCCCACGACGGATACACAACAATGCACACTGTGCGCGTTTAACAACTTAGGAGCTATGACACTTAACTCCTTGATATGCTATTTGCAGTACGCTGCATATAAATCAATAAACTTGCAAATTTTATGAACTTCATACACGAGTATGGATTTTTTATAAATTTTCCTAAGTATGTACACAACAAGTTGCTATGTTAGACACAACATAGACGTCTTTTACGCAAAGACAAAATAACTAAGTACAAACATTATACCACAATCACATTTGATACAATATGCGTATAATCGTATTTTTTCTAATCAACATGTTATTACGGACTACGAGTTCATACAAGATATAGACTTAACATGCACATGTGCAACAAAAATGTTAATCTATTACAAAGATTACCAAGACAAGCTACGAGTGCGTCTAAGCCTGAACCGCCAACATGGTACGCAGCACGACCAGTTCCCTCAAGTTCCCTCAGAAGATCACTATCTTGGGACGACACTGTCGGTACGCTAACGGGCACTCCATCAGACCTAGGGATATGCGCAGCACCGACACCGAAAAGGATGGCCTTCCCCTTCACACCCTTCTTCCTCGCAAGCCTCATAGCATGAGCCTCTAAGGACTCCTTTAGTGAAATTTTATTTTCAAGAGCAAAAGGATCCAGGATGTTGCGAGGGCGAGCGAAGATAGGTACCTGCAGCTGCGATCCATCTGGCTTAAGAAAATAGTTAGCTTGTGCCTCTGCGCCCTCCGCCGCATGCCTAGCCAAGGTTAACCCCTCCATAATAACACTTATGGGGTAATCTTGGTCACGCTCTAGTTGAGCAATATGAGGAAGGTCAAGCAGCTTCATCTTTTCCGTAGACGCGACAAGCTCATCGAAGGAATCAGCATTATAATCAGGCACTTGTGTGGCAGGCACCTTCAACAATCCGCTCTCAGAAAGCTCCTCTATAGCCTGCGCCTTGCCACATGCATGCGCACGCTCCACAACTTCCCCAAAAGCCACCCGCACCTCTTGGGATTCCAAAGTACCCAAGGCAGCAAGGCGTAGCCCATGGCTGATAAGCCACCTACGCTCAGCAATAGAAGACACCAGATGTGGGTATAGCTCTTCGTCATACTCGATACTGAGTTTGCGCAGCTTGATTTCTTGCTTCTCCAGCGAGTCCTCCACAGCCTTGCGGAAATCATCTAGTCTGGCGAAGTGAGCGCTATTGTTCTGCTCCATATACTTCAAGGCCCAAAGGTAAGTGGCCTTGTACTCTTTTGCGTCAGCGCGCTCTTGATTCACTTGAGCAAACAAGGATAACCTCTCATCAGCAAGCTTCTGCGCATACGTAGTGGTTGACTCCACTTTAGCCTGAGCATCAGCTAACTGCGCCTTCAGTAGCGCAATTTCACTATCCTTCTACGCCAAGCTACTACCCTCACCCGCATGCCTAGCTCTGAGCTGTGCAGCCAACGAAGCTTGATGCGCAGCAGCCAAACATAACTCCTCAATCAACTGGTCTGTCGGCACATGTTCAGAAGCCTTTGCCCCAGATCCTTGGCTCCCCTGCGCAATATGACCAGTAGGCGAGGGACCCGCCTTGGGTGGCGAATCCCCAACACGCGCAGCATCATCACCAACAGCCTCAACACTGCACGCAAATAACAAAGCTACTTTATAGTATTATTGCGGAATAGAGAAATGCAAATCTAAAGATACAAGCCTAATTACTTACTTGAGGGAAGGAATTTCAGTTGTATCCTTCTGCGACGCATTCTCCTCTGATGATGATGATGGCTCACTAGCGATAAGATTGTGTTTTCTTTTGGATGTACCAGCGCCATCATCCCCAGCAACTGCCTTGCGCTTCACCCCTTGGCCAGCGCCCTCAGACTCACTCACAGAAACCCCCACGCTGTCTGACGAATCAGTCTGCGATAACTCTTTTATATGCATTTGTACCTCAGGAGTGGGAAAACTGCGAAGAGGTGTCGCCTCTAAAACAACGGGGGGCGTATCCTCGGGTTCTTCCTGTACGATCTCCATCGTGCACCCCACGGTAGCCTGTAGAACCGGCTCCTCGCCATCTCTCAATGGGCGCACACCCACAGTAACTTGCTTCGGGCTCTCCAAGCGAACAACACTGAATAGATCCATATCTGTGCAACAAACAACAAACAAACACAAAATGAGTTAGATAAGCTACAAAGGGAAGAACGCTTACAACTAATATGCGAAGAGGAAGGAAGAGACAAGCACCCACCCCGGCTATTCTCATCCAAAAAAGTTGGCACCTCCTCCGGATTACCGAAGTAATTGCGACTGATGCCCATGTGCACCAAAAACTCCTCTGGATACGCCTTGATCGGTATGCGATTAGCATTAATTGTCTCTGCATCATCTGCGCTATAGGTTACGGGGACGGGACGCTCATCTCTCGGTAATGATTCTTGAGTATAGAACTCAAAAATCCATGGAAAAAATGCACTATCAACCCAAAAGAACTTTTCCCTCCAAACCCTCAGTGCGTCTAACTTCTCCGTATAGCACTGCAGTGGCCCTGCGCGCTTGGAGAAGGATACCCACCCGTTCGACCACGACGTGTGGTAAAACGCACGGAATAGATGGATTGTGGGTTCTATCGCTAACAAGCGACAATTCACTTCAAAATTAGTTATTTTTGCTGCACCTATACAGTGCAGTTGTGAAATATGTAGACGATAATGGTTCAAAATATCACACAAAAATAGGGATATGGGCACACGTTGGTTCGCAAATTCGAAGAAGCGTTTGTAAACCCCCACTTTCCCTTGCGGGAAGTTCGCTATTGACGCAGTCGCCACCGGAACCACCGGGTGCAATGCGATAGGAATGTAATAATCTGAGGTGAACTGACGAAGTTCGTCCTCAGAGATATCGGAAGTGAAATCGGATAACTGAAGAACCATGGTTAGAATCTAAAGGATTATGAAGCGCATGCGCTGTTACCTTAGGAGTTCTTGATTTCTTATTGGCTATTTGAAGGTTTAACAATGGTGGAAAATGACGGTTTTTACTGTGATAGCCACAGTGAAATGACGGCTCAATCTTATATAGGGTTACAAATATTCGTGGATGGATGACACATGTACCCCACTTGCTCTAATCGTGTGGCTAGGAAGCTAAAAGGTGAAGCACTTTTTCACCCACCCTCACGATTTACGAAGGAGATACGGATGTACTTGGACTAGATTCATAGTATTACTTTTTTAGGCGGGAAACATTTGAAACTTCCCCGATACGCCTCGAGGAATATTTTTTGCTTCAGTTGTTAGTCTAGCATCCGCGGGTTCCACCCTGCGCATACTAGACTGGGGGGACATGATGACGTATAGTCCGCACTTGGGTCATGAACCCGACCCATGGACGCTACTAACACTTAAGCCCATCACGAATGGACTCAAGCCCATCACGAATGGGCTATCACGATAACGGTTTGGGCTCACGATGGCCCAAACCCGAAGTTATTTATGGTCTTGATATATGATATCTCTTATTTATGGGATATGTATCAAAACCGATTTAGGCGGATACGCCGAAGGTTAAGGAACACGAAACCAACAAGGATTTCATGTGTATAAATAGAGCATCTCGGCTCTCATTAAAAGGTACGATCAATAACCCTAACTCTTCAACTAAACCCTAAAACCGATTACTTACTCTCACGCCGGAGGATAATCGTGGGAGACAACCCCACGATAAGCCTAACGGTGTCTTTTTGTTTTCTTAGTGCGCAGGTCTCAAGCATTACAATCTAATTGGTACGGAAACAAGGAACGCCCAACTTTTGTATCAACATTAATGATTCGGGATTTGCTATAAAACTTATATAAGAAATATATTTAACAACTTAGGATTACTTATAAAACTTATATATATGAAATATCGATAAACGATCAAACGAAACATAAAAATATGAAAAATGATAAAATCTTATCCAACTTTTGAAGAGACTTCATGTTGTCTCATTTAACATCTACCCATCAACCAAAATGTTACGATTCGAATATTAAAACTCACGTATGTTTGAAATACGAATACTAAAACTGGACATATTCACCTAGGTTGCGTGTCGGAGCATTTTATTCGCTATACTTGATTTGTTTTCCATCCAGACTACTAAGGTGAGTTCATGGCCCCAATTTTCAATTATTTCGTACTATCTTTGGGGGAGATACATGCTCGATTTACTTATAAATCTTACTCGTTTTACTCAATTGATGAAACACTCTTTTTGCTTACTGAAACTTATTACATGCTGAACACAATTTGTTCTTCCAAAACAGCTAGTCCCCTTTTATGATTTGCCAGACTAAAATTTACTTGATTAAATTCTACTCTAAGAAATCGTTTTCTAAGAAAAGGCTGGATCAAGAAAACGTAATCTAAAAATGCAATTCGTAACAAGCACATGAAGACAGAAGACGTAATCTAAAAACCCGTATATTCCATTGAAACATATATAAACTTACAAATAAACTCAAAACACGAGTATCGACGCTGTCTATTTCATATTGTAAGCAAAACAAGCATTCTTTCCTAACATTACAAGTTACATAAATAAGCTATTCTATGATCTTTATAATCCATCCACTTTAGCCATGTGAGCAATTTTCCGACCTGCGCATGTTCAACAAAATACAAAACCAAATCAGTGCATAGAACCAAAATAAAAATAAAAACGCAACCAACACAAACTTTAAAGTTATTTAGATATGTAAATAATACTCTTAAATATATTAAAAACAAAACATAGTATTAATTAGATCCAACGAAAACCCAAAAAGTCCATAGATCTGCATTTATGGCTCCGAGATAAGACAATTAATGGTGGTTGGAAAACTGAATCAAGATATGGAGTAAGAGATGTTTTTAAGGGGGGAAGGAGTGGGAGCGGCAAACCACTCGGCAAACCTTGGTGCCGATTGGCACACCGCCGCTGGCATGCGGCACTGGAAAAAATGTTGGGTTGTTCGGCAAACTTTGCCGAGAAAGAGAGGAGCAATATGGAACGTGCAATGGTCAAATTTGACCAAATCAAAAATATAGCCGTTTGGGCTAAAAAAAATAAAAAATTTACCCCTTTTTTAAACCATACACTCTATAAATACTACACAATTCAACCACAACACTCATTTCATATCTAAAAAAACATCTTTTATCCAACACTTTTAAAAAAAATCACCACACAAATCTCAACCTTTTTATCCTAAAAAAATGTCTACTTCGTCCGAAGAGTACATGTACCCGTCTTCAACCGACGATTCCACGGGTAGCTCGTTGCAATTTTGGCACGACTCGTGTCAATGGGTTGTAGACACTGCAAGCTCTAGCACCTTTCGCCCTCACACACACGTTGAGCATCATCGAGAAGTTGGTAATAAAAGGCGACGGGAGGGCAATATCACCGGTTTATATAATGGATGGACCGGTGGAACCGGTGTATGACGAAAACGTTGTGGCGGAGCTAATAGATGAAGAGGTCCATCACCGCCTTCGATTTGATCTCACGGAGCACGTAGCGGCTCAAGACTTGTCGTATCTCGATGATTAGTTCTTTTATCTAGTTTCTTTTATGTCGTTTTTAGTTGATGTGTTTTTTTTTTTTTTTTTTTTTTAAGTTTTAGGTAATGTTGTCTTTTCAAGTATTGTAGGATTTTTTTTTTTTTTTTTTTTTTAATGAAATGTTATGTGTTTTATTTTTATATAGTTTATGTATTAAAAATAAATGGAAAAAAAAATGTGATGTGGAAAATGTGGGATTTGGTAAACTTTGGTGACCGCCGCCACCATTTTGGTAAACTTTGGTAAACTTTGACATGAAAGGCTGTGATTGGTAGATGATGACGTGGCGAAATTGGTAAAGTTTAGTATGGTTTAACACTCCCTCCCCCCTAAGGAGTTTCAAATTATTTATGTGTATCTAAATTGGGGCCCAACTAAACCAAAGAAGAAACTGTTGATAAAAGTAGATATTAAATGATAGGTGTCCATATTATCTTTGCAGCTAAAATGATCAACATTTAGATGTTGAAAACCTATGGCCTTTGGCCGTTGCTTATCCGATTCATCATTGATAAATTGGTAGTTTTCCAGTTGCTTACCATTGTTCCCGTTATTCTGTGTTATGATTCTAAGGATATATTGATGAGTGCTTTTTATGGTTCGAAATGGCACAGGCTAGGTTTTCAATGCTCCTGTTTATTTCAGCATTCCTTACTACTTTGGGCGTCGGTGGCTTCCCCTCGTTTGTAGAAGAAATAAAGGTTTGATTAAGCATATTGTGATGAAGAAACACACTGTTTTGAAGCAATTTAACTTTCTGACAATTATGTTGCAACTACTTTGGTTTAGGTCTTTAAAGGGGAAAGATTAAATGGGCATTATGGGGTTGGATCATATGTTATCAGTCATGCTATGTCTTCAACCCCCTACCTACTTATCATATCTTTAGTTCCAGCAGTATTGTGTTACTCGCTTGTTGGACTTCAGAGAGAATGGGAACGATTCATCTATTTTGCATTAATCCTCTTCGCATCCTTGCTAATAGTTGAATCCCTTATGATGATTGTAGCTACGATCATTCCGAATTTGCTAATGGGCATCATATCCGGTGCTGGAATCCAAGGGTTGATGGTACTAAGTGCAGGATTTTTTAGGTTGCCAAATGATCTATCTCAGGTATTCTGGAAATACCCCATGTACTATATATCGTTCCACAAGTATGCGTTACAAGGAATGTACAAAAATGAGTTTGAAGGGCTTATGTTCCCTGAGTACTCAGGAGGTCCTCCTATGATTGACGGGGAGACCATATTAAAAAGTATATTGCAAGTTGAGATGGGATATTCTAAGTGGATTGATCTTGGAATCTTGTTTGGTATGGTGTTCATATATAGGGGAATATTCTTCTGTACTATCAAGATAACAGAGAGGGTGAAGCCTGTAATACGAGCTTTCTTGTTAAGTTCTCCGCTTAGAACCTAGAAACACTTGTAGTGAACAAACTGCATCTCTCTTTTGTTTTGAATTTTGTTGTCCTAATAAGGCATGAAACACCAAGTGTATCATGGAGGTCAAATAATGTATGTATTTTCTCGTGTCTTATTATTTCCCAACTATAAGCTGCTAATATATTGTGTTCTTTTACATTCCCTCCTCCCATAACTGCTCACGGAGATCAATCATTGATATGCTTCAATATCAACAGATTAGTTTGATTTTTACATGTGAAGAATTAAAAACAAGAATGAAAAGAGAGAGATGGTGATGTCTTTTTTTAAAATCAAAATTTTTATTGCTTCCATTTTATATTTCATCAAAATAGAATTTACATAGGCTCAATATATATCAATATGGAAATACAATATCACATCGGCTTGAAAGGGACAAAATGAAACAAAAATTGAGTAACATCAAAATTTGAATTACCAAAGGGGCATTTGGTGGTACATGTCCCACAAACACGTAGTTGACCCAGTCAAAGAGGGCCTATTTGAGCGAAACAGCTTGGGCTTGATGCCAACTCCCAAAGAAGGTTATCACGACACATAACACCGTCCGGTTCTTGCTAAGCACCACCCATGATGCACAGGTTTCTCTGCCTGTTTAAACAATTTAATAACATCAATAACTAAATTGATATGGTCTTTCCTTAATACTAAATACTTGGCACATGCCTCATCTTGAAACCTAAATTACTGTAATAAGGAACTGTTACTACATTTCATATATTCTGCTACATAATATAAAAGTAATGTTTGCTTATATGATTCTACGAAACACTTTTAATACACCTTCGTTGTCGACTCATCATATGGCCTTTGCTTCCAATCATTCATTGATCAATGCATGACTCTCGCTAAAATTGCAGCTTTGCAAAGGTTTCGAAGAAAAATCCGATCGTCACCAAATTTATACTCTAATACCGAGTTAAGCATGCAGACTGTCAATGGGTCTTATTGATTTGATGATACAAAACAAGAAGAATGAAACATGAAGGGCTTAAAGTGACAAGAAGGAAAGTTACAAAAAGATGGAGATTTTAGAAGATTCTTAGAAGAATATTTACTTTCCTTATTGTATTATGATTCTCCTTGTAAACCTAATCCCTCTAGTATATAAAGAGGACATGGGTCATTAGTTTTAGACGTGCACAAACTACAAGATGTAGTCGATTAGAGGTGTGTGTGTGTAACCTAGACGTAAGTTATAAACGTCTAGGGTTTTAGTTAGTTAGTTAGTTAGTTCAGCCTCAAGGTCGAGTCCTTGATCCCTGTTACAAGGCGTGTAACATGTTCTACCTTGATCAAGTAGAATTGGGGCTGTAGATGATTATTAGTGTTAGTATTAGAGATCACAAAGTAAAAACCTTGTTCAATAATAAAGATGTTTTACTTATTCCGCTGTGCATGATTGTTGTCTTTGTTATTGTTTAACCCTAGTGCTCTAAACGGTCCAAGGAGTTTAACAAACTCCACATGTGGTATCAGAGCTTGTGTGGAGACTCTGATTAAGAAGAAACCCTTAAAACCGATTTATCAACAAACCCTTAACAATGTCGACTGAAGCTGCACCTATCCCATCCATCACCTCACTTAGAATCCCTATCATCAAGAAGGGAGAATATGATCTCTGGAGCATGAAGATGAGACAGTACCTTGCTATTACTGACCATGCTCTATGGGATGTAATTGTCAATGGTAATGTTGTTCTTGATGAACCTCTACAAGTTGAAGGACAACCCAAACCACCTCAACCAACCTTGCCAGCAGCTACAAAGAGAAATCAAGATAAGGCTCTCAACATACTGCTGTCTGCTATTCCTGATGGTCACCTATTGAAGTTTCATGATGCTAAGGATGCAAAACAATTATGGGCTGCTATCAAGACAAGATTTGGAGGTAATGATGCTTCAAAGAAGATGCATAGAAACTTATTGAAGCAGCAATTTGAAACCTTCACTGTTGGTGAAAGAGAAAGTCTTGATGCTGCCTATGACAGATTCCAAAATCTACTTAGTATGCTAGAACTATATGGAGCAGAGGTATCTGTTGAAGATGCAAATTTGAAGTTCTTAAGGAGTCTGCCATCTGTCTGGCATGTGGTTGCTACTATGATTAGAGGCCAACCTGGATTAGAGTCTATGGACTTTGATGATCTCTATAACAATTTGAAAGTCTACGAGCAAGAGATGAATGGTCACAGTTCTCAGAAAACTCACAACATAGCTTTTGTATCTTCTGAAAACAGAAGCAGTACTTCCACTAAAAGTACTGCTTATCCTTCTCAAAGTACTGTTGGTGATTCACAGCATGTTTGCACAACCACAACTACCCCCAACCCATCACCAACAAACAACACCAATTCTGATGAAATTGTATGTTCCTTCTTTGCACAACAAGCCACTTTACCTGTTACCTATCAAGAAGACTTGTTGCAGATTGAAGAAGATGCTTTAGAAGAGATTGACATAAGATGGCAAGTAGCTATGATTACTGCTAGGATCAAGAAGTTCATGAACAAGACAGGAAGGGGAATTGATTTCAAAGCCAAACAAGGTATCACTTTTGACAAATCTAAGATTGAATGTTTCAATTGTCAAAAGCTTGGACACTTTGCAAGGGAATGCAAGTTTGCAAAATATCAGGCAAACAGGATGATTGAACAACCCAAGGTTGAAAGAAAGGAGGTTCCTATTACTGAATCACAACCAAAAGCTTTGGTGGCTCAAGAAAATTTAGCAGAGATTGACTGGAGTGCTGAATTTGATGATGAACCTGTAACCTATTCTATGGTTGCAATGGAAGAGTTTGATTGGGGCACAGCTTTTGATGAGGAACCTGGATATGCTGCTTTGGAATCAAGAGATGGTCTTGAAAGCTTTGACTGGAGCATGGAGGATGAAGATGAACCTGTTCAGATTGCTATGGTAGCCACTTCACCAAGTTCATCCAATGTCTCTGAGGTATGCTCTAAGTGTAATGATGTTTATCAAAAGTTGCTTAAAGATTATGTGACTGAAAGAGATAATTGTAGAACAGCTAGGTCTGAGGTAGCTGGTTATCAATTAACTTTAGAGTCAATGGAAGCCAAAATTTTAACACATGAAAATAATGAAATAGCTTGGGCAGAAAAATATGAGCAACAAGATTACCAATTGAAATTAAGTGAATGGAAGTTAGGATGTAAGGTGTCTGAATTAGAAAAGATTACTAAGGAAAGAGATACTTTGTTAGAAAGACTTGGTAGTATTAAACAGGCTGGTCTATCACATGTTCAATTTGTTGAAAAACAAAGAGTAATAAACAGTAGAGCTGGACTAGGTTATGGTGAAGCTAGTAGTTCAGATGAGACCTCACCTAGTGATAAGGAAGAAACTCCACCTAGTGCTAAGGAAGAGATTCCACCTAGTGATGATGACCTTACAAGCTCAGAAGAAAACACATCTAGGAATGAGGAACCAATTAGTGAATCACCTCCTGAGTTTAAGAAAGATAAGGAGTACCATTCAGTTCCTCCACCCACTGGTCAGTTTCAACCTCTTAGGACAGATGTTTCTCGTTATGGTGTAGACAACCTAGAGTTTAGGAAGAAGCTTAATGGTAGAATTAGTTCTGAGAAGCCTAAGAATGATTTTCAAAGGGGTCATGATCAAAAGTTTCCTACAGCCTTTCAAAAACAAGCAGTACCTCCAAAAACTTTTCAAAGTACTGCTGGACATTCAGCAGTACCTCCAAGAGAAACTTTTCAAAATACTGCTTACTACAGGAAACCTTTTAATCATAGAAGAGGATTTGGGAATATGGAGAGAAAGTTATGTTATGTATGCTATAGTCCTGATCACTTGATTAAGCACTGTGACTTTCACTCAGAATACTTAAGTCAGTTTCCAAAGAATAGACCTCCCACCCATAAGCCAAGAGAGACTAGACCAGTTTGGAATCACTCAAATAGGGTCAACCATAGTAACTTCTCAAAAGACTATAGGTACCCTCACCAGAAAAGAATGTTTTCCAAATCACCAGTACCTTCACAATCTGATAAGTCTCAAGAAATACCTTCTCAAAGGACTGATAAGTTTTCACCCACTCATGGTACTGCTCATACTTTTTCACATAGAAGACCTAAGAGATTCAATTCATATAAAAGGTCTTCCACCTCAAGCAGAGTACCTAGCTCAGAGAAACCTAAGGTCAAACGAAATTGGGTTAAGAAAGAAAGTACTGATGGGGAACAAGAAGTACTTTCATCAGATAAGGGTGAAACAGGGAGTGTTGTTGATATTGCAACACAGGACATGGGACCAACTCAAATAATCATTGACCATGCCTTTAAAACCAGTGGAGATTACATACTGAAGGAATTCAAGTATGTCACTCCACAAGGGGAACACAAGTCAGTAATGGCTTGGGTTCCTAAAAGAAACTAACCCTTTTCTTTTATGTGCAGGGCAACCCAGAGGAGGAGCTTAAAGATCATATTATTGTTGATAGTGGTTGCTCTGGCAGCATGACAGGGGACAAGGAGATCCTGTCAGACTTTAAGGCATATTATGGAGGAAGAGTTGCATTTGGTAATGATCCTGATGGAGGAAGAATCACTGGCAAAGGAACAATCAAGGCTGGATGTATTGATTTTGAGAATGTTAGATATGTAAAGGAGCTCAAGTTCAACCTATTGTCAGTATCTCAAATTTGTGACAAGAAGTATCCAATTCTGTTTACTGATACAGAATGTCTCATTCTCTCCCCTGAGTTCAAATTTGTTGATGATCACTTGGTGACATTGAGAGTACCAAGAACCAATGATGTATACAGTTTAGACTTAAAGAGTCTCAATTCTGCTGGAAGAGCAACATGTTTAGTAGCAAAGGCATCATTGGAAGAAGCACATCTGTGGCACAGAAGACTAGGTCATGTTAATTTTAAGAACATCAACAAGCTGGTCAAAGGAAATTTAGTTAAAGGTTTACCTTCCAAAACATTCAAGACTGATCATTCATGTTTGGCTTGCAAGAAGGGTAAACAACATAAAGCTTCATGTAAGAAGCTTGGGGAAAGAGATATTAGAGAACCTTTGGAGTTGCTACACATGGATCTGTTTGGACCAGTCTCAGTAGAAAGTTTAAACAAGAAGAAGTACTGCTTGGTTGTGACAGATGATTGTAGCAGATTTAGCTGGGTCTTTTTCTTGGGATTCAAAGATGAAACCTTTGATGCTATCCATGACCTGATAGTAGCCCTTGAAAATCAATTAAGACTCAAAGTAAGAGGTATTAGATGTGATAATGGAACAGAATTCAAGAACAAGCATATGGATGAATTCTGTGCCAAGAAAGGGATCAAGAGAGAGTTTAGCATTGCTAGAACACCACAGCAGAATGGTGTTGCAGAAAGAAAGAACAGGACTTTGATAGAAGCAGCTAGAACAATGCTTGCAGATTCCCAATTACCTATTCTCTTTTGGGCTGAAGCCATAAGTACTGCTTGCTATGTGTTGAATAGAGTTTCAGTAACTAAACCTCAGATGAAGACACCTTATGAGTTACTCATGGGAAAGAAACCAAACATTCGTTTTCTAAAACCTTTTGGCTGCTCTCTGACTATTCTAAATACCATTGATTCTCTGGGTAAATTTGATGGTAAGTCAGATGAAGGATATTTATTGGGCTATTGTACAAATAGCAAAGGATTTAGAGTTTATAACAGGAATACCAGAAAGGTACAAGATTGTCTTCATGTTGAATTTTTGGAAGATAAGGAAACTCAGAAAGGTAAAGGTCCTGATTGGATGTTTGATCTTGATCTCAAGCTCACACCATCTATGAATTATGTTCCTGTTAGAGAAGAGAATCAGGCTAATTCCAAAGAAGATGATTCACAGTACATTGTTCATGGAGTCAATGTTACACCAGAAGAAGTTCCTGACAAAGAACCTGAAGTTACTGTTGAGGAACAAAGTACTGCTCAGCCAACTCATACAGTATCTGATGAAGATCAAGCCATACAAGATGAACTTAATAGGATGCTTTTTCAAGAAACTATAGCACAATCCTATGAAGATGAACAAAGGAAGGCTTATGAGGCTGCAAAGAAAAAGAGTAACTTTCAAGATACTGCCCACAGTACTTTAGATCAAAGTACTGCTGATCCTTTTGACAATACTTCTGATGTATTAGAGCAATCAAATTGGAACAATGCTGATGATTCCAATGTTGATGATGATGATTTAGTTAATGCTAACATTCCTGGATTAGAAGAAATTGATGATGAGCTTATTCAAGACGGTATTTTCTCCAATGAAGGCATTGATTTTACTAACTTGGAGTCTGATCTTCCAGTACCACCAACTCCTACATTGAGAATTCATAAAGCTCATCCTCAAAGTAATATTTATTGGATCACCCTCTTCAGGAGTGGTTACAAGGAACAAAGTTAAAGGGCTTTCTAAGCAACATACTGCTTTACTTAGCTTTGTTTACAAACAAAACAGGATGAATCACAAGGATCAACAAACATGCCTGTTTGCTTGCTTTTTATCTCAAGAAGAACCCAAAAAGGTAGCTCAAGCTTTAGCAGATGAAAGTTGGGTTGAAGCCATGCAAGAGGAGCTTCTACAATTTAAGCTTCAAGAAGTCTGGGTATTATGTGATTTACCAGATGGCAAAAGAGTCATTGGTACAAGATGGGTTTTCAGAATCAAAAGAGATGAACGAGGGAATGTTATCAAAAATAAAGCTAGATTGGTTGCACAAGGATATCGCCAAGAAGAAGGAGTGGATTATGATGAAGTATTTGCTCCTGTTGCAAGGATAGAGGCAATAAGGTTATTTCTTGCCTTTGCATCATACATGGGATTTCCTGTCTACCAAATGGATGTGAAAAGTGCTTTCCTTTATGGCACAATTTCTGAGGAAGTTTATGTTAAACAACCTCCTGGTTTTGAAGATCCTGCACATCCAAACAAAGTCTACAAAGTGATCAAGGCACTATATGGCCTTCATCAAGCTCCCAGAGCTTGGTATGAGAGACTTTACTGGTTTTATGCTGCAAGCAGTACTTTCTTCAAAGTACTGCTGGTCAGACAGTACTTTCTCAAAGTACTGCTTGTAGCATAAAACCAGTAAAGTCTTTTGATAAAATTAGTAATTTTTGATAAGTGCAAAAACATTTTGAAAGCACAAAGATTAAACAGCAACAAATGGTTTTGAAAGCAACAGCAGGGTGTTAGTACTTGTACTACACAACAAATGGTAATCAACTCACCATGTTTAATAAACAAGAAAGAGTTTGACTCATCATGAGGGTACGGCTCTGATGTGATTATCAAATCCGTTTTTAGTTGGCAATTTACTAAAAATTGTATGGTTTTCAACTCACCATATCTATATTAGTGAAGAGTTGGCTAGCCCACAAGATAATGGCTTTGTGGTAAAGGCTGTGGAAAACCATTATATGGTAATTAGTTCACCATGGTAGTGATTGTACTAAAAGAACTAGCTAGTCCAAAAGCAAACGGCTATTTGGTAAAGACTACTCAAATCCGTTGATAGCTGATGATTTGCTAAAAATCATATGGTTATCAATGTACCATGGTTTTTCCTAAATCTAAACATTGGCTACTCCAGAGTTAATGGCTTTGGTAAAGAGACATCAAAATCCATTAAGTTTTCAAAGATTCACCTCTCACAGGAGTTAACACACCTGGAAGTGATGAGAATAGTATGAAACTCTTAAGATCTGATGTACATATTGCCAATATGATGCTGAGTTGCTGAAAAGATCTGATGCTGAAAAGAATTGTTGCTGATGAAGATTGAAGATACTGTTTGCATTGATGATGACAAAACAATAACGAGTCAGGTTTGAAGAAACAACCTTTCCTTGAAGATAAAGTATTGAAGTTAAAGACATACAAAGAAACTTGAAATCAAGCAAGTAGAATTCAAGTTAGGGGAGGATTGTTGGGCTATAAAAGTCAAAGTACTGCTACTCAAGTCAAAGTACTGCTATTCGATTAAAGTACTGCTGCTCGTTAAAGGACTGCCATGCAAATAGTTTAAGGACTAATGTGTAATTCTAGAATATTCGTATTAGATTAGAGTTATAATTAGAATTTACTTGTCGTTCAAGTATTGTAAACCGACTAGGGTTTTCCTTGTGCCTATAAAAGAATCCCTAGGTTGGCATTAGAGATATATGTTTTTTAGAGAGACAAGTATATGCGATTAGTGATATACGATTATTAGAGTTTAGAGTTTGTTAGTGAATCTGTGTAAGAAAGCAGGTTCAAGGTTTTAATAATATTCAAAGTCGTTTATTAAATTCTTCTTAGCTTTGTTGAAGTAGATTCCGCATACTTAGCAAAGTATATCAGTGTTTCACTATTAATAGTTTTGAATTCATTCAAAGCTGTTAAACCGTAGACAAGCTACAAGTTAGTTTGGTCAGAGTATATCGATCCAACACGGACAATCAATTGGTTTACATCAAAAAAATGAATTGGATACATGTCTCACCAAGCCTTCAAGGTCTTATGTTAGCGCCAATTCATTCAAATATATAAACACATATGTAACAATGGTGCTTACAATATAAATTTGGTTCTTATCCTCTAAATATTTTGTGTCGTATGATGTCATGAAGCAAAAGAAAAACATGTTACAAATGTGGCACAAGGGAGAATGTCGTGTGCTAAGTAGTATAGGATTAGGAAGGTTACAAATTTTATTTGTTTAGTTAACTTAGGTTAATTTCATATAATGTCTTATTATTATATACTAGTAACATATAGTTTAGTGTATTTATTAATTATTACATATCTTAGGTTAAAATTCAAATTAGACGGAAAAAATGTGATATCAGAATTTAGGGTTTTACAACTTTTCTCCACAGATTTCACACGGAATTATTCCGTTTGTAAAAACCTTGTAGGTAAATATTTTTCCCACAGATATCGCTGTGTGTAATCTGTAGGTTTATTACCCACAAATTTACTACGGATATTTTCCTACAGATTATCAACAGTCTTCCTACAAAGCTTTCCCACAAAATATTTTCCCACTGATTTCCAATAGACAAATCCATGTCAAAGCTGTAGCAGATTTGTGGCAAAATAGCAATTTTAATATTTAACATAAATATGAAAATATAATCCAGAAATTAAAATGGGCATTATGGGGTTGGATCATATGTTATCAGTCATGATGCATAAAGGGGAAAGATTAAATGGGCATTATGGGGTTGGATCATATGTTATCAGTCATGCTATATCTTCAACCCCCTGCCTACTTATCATATCTTTAGTTCCAGCAGTATTGTGTTACTCGCTTGCTGGACTTCATAGAGAATGGGAACGATTCATCAATTTTGCATTAATCCTCTTCGCATCCTTGCTAATAGTTGAATCCCTTATGATGATTGTAGCTACGATCATTCCGAATTTGCTAATGGGCATCATATCCGGTGCTGGAATCCAAGGGTTGATGGTACTAAGTGCAGGATTTTTTAGGTTGCCAAATGATCTATCTCAGGTATTCTGGAAATACCCCATGTACTATATATCGTTCCACAAGTATGCGTTACAAGGAATGTACAAAAATGAGTTTGAAGGGCTTATGTTCCCTGAGTACTCAGGAGGAGGTCCTCCTATGATTGACGGGGAGACCATATTAAAAAGTATATTGCAAGTTGAGATGGGATATTCTAAGTGGATTGATCTTGGAATCTTGTTTGGTATGGTGTTCATATATAGGGGAATATTCTTCTGTACTATCAAGATAACAGATAGGGTGAAGCCTGTAATACGAGCTTTCTTGTTAAGTTCTCCGCTTAGAACCTAGAAACACTTGTAGTGAACGAACTGCATCTCTCTTTTGTTTTGAATTTTGTTGTCCTAATAAGGCATGAAACACCAAGTGTATCATGGAGGTCAAATAATGTATGTATTTTCTTGTGTCTTATTATTTCCAAACTATAAGCTGCTAATATATTGTGTTCTTTTACATTCCCTCCTCCCATAACTGCTCACGGAGATCAATCATTGATATGCTTCAATATCAACAAATTAGTTTGATTTTTACACGTGAAGAATTAAAAACAAGAATGTAATGAGAGATATGGTGATGTCATGTGTGCTCAATATATATCGATATGGAAATACAATATCACATCGGCTTCAAAGGGACAAAATGAAACAAAAATTGAGTAACATTAAAATTTGAATTACCAAAGGGGCATTTGGTGGTACATGTCCCACAAACACGCAGTTGACCTAGTCAAAGAGGGCCTTTTTGAGCGAAACAGCTTGGGCTTGATGCCAACTCCCAAAGAAGGTTATCACGACACATAACACCGTCCGGTTCTTGCTAAGCACCACCCATGATGCACAGGTCTCTGCCTGTTTAAACAATTTAATAACGTCAATAACTAAATTGATATGGTCTTTCCTTAAGACTAAAGACTTTGCACATGCCTCATCTTGAAACCGAAATTACTGTAATAAGGAACTGTTACTACATTTCATATATTCCGCTACATAATATAAAAGTAATGTTTGCTTATATGATTGACAAATACCATGGGTTGGTTCGAACGTTTAAATCAGAAACGAGACCGCAAGTTAACCTCAATTGACCCAAGTACGAATCCTTTCAAGCTTAAACCAATTCGACCAAAACTACATTTATCCTATGTGATTTACATTGTTCTTAGCTTAAATGGTTTCTAAAATCCTTACACGCCTCTCTTATGCATTTGTACACGTTAAAAATATTGCTTGGACCCTTTATATGTGTCGAATGTATCTTAAACATGCCACTTTGATACTAAGCCGAGCCACAAAACACATACACACCCACTTGATCCCATTCACATCATTTCCCTAGCTAGTTATTTTTTGTGTTCCCTATCCATTAATTCGATCACCAACTTGTGCATTTTATACATTAAATGTCGACTAGATGCATGCATACTTATATACATATACACGACACACACATATATCACTCCCTCATAAACTCCCATTCACACCTAAAAATTCTAAGTGTTTACTCCTTTTGCCGAGACCATAGGATCTTAAGATCTACTCCGATCCGATTTTACTTTTCTCGAACCGCAAACTAAAAAACTACAAAGATCATTAAAAAATAGAATTATAGTAGGATCTTAAGATCCCGATCCGATCTAACGATCACGATCTTGCAAATACGAAAACGATCCTTGGTAGGATCCCAATCTTTAAAACCTTGTGGTTCACATCAAAGAAGATATTAGATACATGCCACTTTCAATATTATTTCAAATGTATGTCATGTCAAAAAAATAATGCATGCTTGTGAATGCTTAATGTGGTTCACATCAAAGAAGATATTATACTATTATTACTACTACACAAACAGCTTTGTTTCACGTTAAAATCCGTGAGAAATCCCGTAAAAAATGACTTTTCTCCACGGATTTCACACGGAATTATTCCGTTTGTTAAAACCTTGTAGGTAAATATTTTTCCGACATATATCGTTGTGTGTAATGTGTAGGTTTATTACCCACTAATTTACTATGGATATTTTCCTACCGATTATCAACAGTCTTCCTACAAAGCTTTCCCACAAAATATTTTCCCACTGATTTCCAATAGACAAATCCATGTCAAAGCTGTAGCAGATTTGTGGCAAAATAGCAATTTTAATATTTAACATAAATATGAAACTATAATCCAGAAATTAAAATGAAGCTAAAATGTCTATATTTAAATACATTAGTCGAATATCCATAATGCAATTCGTAACAAGCACATGAAGACGTAATCTAAAAACCCGTATATTCCATTGAAACATATATAAACTTACAAATAAACTCAACCCACGAGTATCGACGCTATCTATTTCATATTGTAAGCAAAACAAGCATTCTTTCCTAACATTACAAGTTACATAAATAAGCTATTCTATGATCTTTATAATCCATCCACTTTAGCCATGTGAGCAATTTTCCGACCTGCGCATGTTCAACAAAATACAAAACCAAATCAGTGCATAGAACCAAAATAAAAATAAAAACGCAACCAACACAAACTTTAAAGTTATTTAGATACGTAAATAATGTTGGAATATGGAAGTTGGACTAGCCTAATATGACTAAAGGTGTGTGAGCCTATTGGGGGCACACACGCTAAAACATTAGAATACGTTTATCGTAAATGCTCAAAATGACCCGTTTGGACACGAAATGAACTAGACACTAAACCTTCTTGTCCTAAACCTTATGGCAGGCCCATTTAAGGCTTTTGGAATGGGAAATTAATATGTCTAGATTCATTATGATGTGATAAGGTATAAGAAGGAAATGAAGAGTTGTGATAAGGCTAAATGTGGAAGAGTTTTATGTTTATCATGAAAGTTTGTAAGCCTTATCATGAGTGAGAATGAGAGGATATATAAAGCCTCATTCTCAGCTCCTAATTCAGGACTCACAGAAAACAAAAACACAGAACTTTTACTAATCCCATCAGATCAAGCCAAGCCTTTTCTAGGGTTTTGTTTAATTGGTTTTCACTCCAAAATCTATTAACTTGCAATCGATCTGATCCAAAGTGAATTAGCAAGTTTAGACTGATCCTATGGCTTCCCAGAAGTAATATAATTCGTGTTCATTGGTTCCCTGAGTTGGCACAGCAAGCAGAAGTAACTTGGGTCCTTTTCTGTGCGTTCTCGGACAACACAGGCTGCACAGATCGGGTGCAGTGTCGTCCGATATCGGACAACACAGGAAGTCAGATCTTGGACAGATTGTGGATCTCGGACAGAACTATCTTTTGGCAGATTTGGTTTGGTTCCTTTTTGAGCTTCGACACTTGGTGTTTGGGTTTACGTGGTACACGGCTAGCACTCCGGGCGTATTTGTTTGACGTGTTTGTGTGAGCAACCGTAGAGGTGGTATTTTAACCACTATTAGTTTCTTTTGCGGGTGTCGACGAGGGTTAGTTTTTCTTGATCCCTTTTATTCTTTGTTTGTTTATTATACGTGTTAACTATAATTGTAAACTAGATCCATTATCCGCTGCGTACTCGTATTTAAATGGTTAACTTGATTTTAAAATCCCAACAGTGGCATCACGAGCCATCTCGTTTATCGATTATGGGTTACACGATTTAATAACACGCAAAAAGGCTGCATGAAATCTAACTTAGTTATTTGTTTTATTTTTTGTTTTGACAACTATAATGCAATACTTGTCATTAATTAATAAAAAATAACAAGTCACAAATGAATTAATTAACGGTTAATTAGATACATAAAATAGCAAAAATTAAAAGTTAATAATTTTGCCATGATTATTTTATGTGTGTATTCCGGCTATAAGACCTACGCAATCATTTTTGTGATGCATGTGGCGGTCTAGGCACTTGATGAAAACCTAGTGAGGGTCTTATGGTTCTCTTTTTGGGGAAGACTTGCAAGAGTTCTTGGATCTAAATGTTTACTTGTTAATATTATTGTCATGTTTTTAGTATTATGTTCTTTTGTGATTTTTGTTTTTAGCCTACATGTTTACATGCCTAAAACTAAAATAAAAGAGGACTAATACCTATAAAAAGATGACATTAATATGGTCTTAATTTACACGCCTAAATACCATGCTCATTGTGACCTGCAATTTGATTCGTGGAAAATTGTTTTTGTAAAATTAAGTGACCTAAATTATTGAAACAAGTTTTCATGAAATTAAAAACTGGACGCTATGGACACTTGGGAAGTACGGCTCACCCACTAGAACAAACTATAAGGGGGGTTTCAGGCAGTGCGCACAGTCACACCTAAAGGATTTCCGGTCATAGCTTCGCGCTGACCTGGTCCTCCGCCTCCTTAGGAGTTCGATTGGAGCTACCGTGAACCATGATGATCACTACAGTGTCATTACTAAAAGTTTTTAAAATAAAGTGCTACAAAGTTGTTTTGCATGCTTCTTTTTACACAATTTTATCACTTTTATGTGTATACCCTATATGAAAATTTTAAGTCTATGCCACCCAACCAAGAACACGTGCATTTGACTTGACCTCTTTGGTCAGACCTTAGGGCCATTTCAACCCATGGCGAATTTTGCTCATTGGTCATACCTTTGGCGATATTTGCACGTTCTTGCTTGGTCGACTTATTTCGAGTATGCTTGGTCAGACCTTGGACCCGAGGCATAAGATGCGACTAAACATGCTCATGACATTATTACTTGTCTACTAATGTCTTGATCAGTCTCATAAGTCTAAGAGTTGCAGTTTATGCAATTAACGCTCGTCGCTTACCTATTGCCCTACTTGTTTACACGCTGGTCAGACCTCCGGTAATAAGTGGGAGGTCAAGATGGATCTTAGTCTTAATTAGTAATTAATTGGGTAGTTAATTCTTTTAAGAATTTAATTATCGAAAATACTAACATTGAACTTTCTATGTTCTGATTAAAATTGTGTTGTTGCAACATAATTCGTAAACAAAAGTTTGTTTTTTCTTAAAAAGACACACTTAGTCTCTTTTCCTGGTAAGAAGAGTGAGACTTATTCCTATTTATTTCTCCTTAGTTGACAAACTAAGATAGGATTAAAATTGTAAAACTCACTTATGATCTTTCATTACCCTTTTCCGGTATTGAAATAATTGAAAGATAAAATATTTTGTGTAACTAGAAAACATTTTGTGTCTATAGCTACCAAAATAAATGACTTCTTGCACTTTTCACGATGTATGAGTTTAAACCGCAAAGAGTAAAGAAATTACTAGCATATTTGCTAGGTATTTTTTATTGGACTCTTATTATTCCTTATAGTGTTAAACACCCTTGGGGCTATGTAGACGATAAAGGAGGAATTGCATGCTAACTATTCAAGTTAAATGAATGCATGAATGGCTAGTCCCTCATCTACATAAGTAGGACTTCATATACTCTCTTCAATACCTAAGTACATTGCTACTTGTAGGCATTTGAAGAGAATAGGAAAGTGTATTAAATTGCAATATACTTTCTACTGGCAATGTAACACTTACAATGTTGACAAATCCAGTGGGAGCATTGCATTTTATTACTGAAATAACATTCCTGTAATGTTGTCAATTTCAGTGGGAGCTACGAGATTTATTTCCTTGTCAGTCACCCATATCATTTCAAACTTGCTTTGAAATAATTCATTACTTTCCGAATATGAACGACCATTGCTTAAAGGATAATTGCACTTTATTTTATTAGATAACACGTTGCCTTTCTGCTGTTGCTTTCTGAACGTTATCTATAGAATAATAATCCACAAATCCTTATTAAAGGTTATGGTTCTAAAACTACTTGTAATATCTATGACATTATCATATTGTTTACACAATCAAACACATGTTGTTTGTTTTTATAATATGATGTTGTGCCTTACACAAGTGGGAGAAATCTCAAAGTGTGTGCAAGGAACAACATATTATTGGTTTCTCTTAACCGCAAGGTAAGAAAGCTAATCATTCTACTAGGACTTGAAATTGCAAGATGTTTGTTGCCCTACTACATTCAAATGTCATGATATAGTGTAAAGATACTTCAACATTTCGACTACATGTTTTAGTCAACATAATTATGGTTAAATGATAATAATCATAATTCTGAAGTATAAAATTAACTTGAAATTACTACAGAACTCAAGAGTTTGCGTTCATGATTACTTTTGTTAGTATAATTATGTTTACATGTTAAGACATAATTATAAAGTCCTTGAATTAATCAATGACTTATAACATAAAGTATATAGTAAAATGTTATATCTTCTTGTTAACACATAAACATGAGGCTTTTGAATTATTCAAAGATTTATAATGTATTATTGACATGTTCTGTTTTCTTGTAAACACATGAACATATAATTCTTGAACAGTTATGTCTTCTTGTGAACACATGAGCATAAGGTTCTTGTATTATTCAAGAAATATACATTATAGCATGCATTTGGTTCGAAAATACTTAATATGCAATTTGGCTCGACCCAATTGACAAGTATTTGGTCCAAAGAGAATTAAATTATCTATGGAATTCTGATATAGTTTCACAATTCAAATACTTATAGAATACCACATTATTATGGTATGTCTAATAGGTTGAAACAAACAATATTCATATTGTTTGATTCATGATAGCTTTAATTGCTCTGCCTCCAAAATCAATCAAGGTTAGAAAATTGCGTGTGTCATGGACATACTCAATATGGTTCAAACCTAGAAGGTATTCAAGACAACCCATACCGAAACCCCTAAACCTTTAGGGATTTTTGGTTTTTCCACTCAAACCAATCGAATCCTAAACCCTTTTGGGTTTTTGATTTTTCTACATTTCCTAGCTTGAAGATTGTAGTATTGGTGTTCCTCCTAGCTCGATGAAACACAAAACTGTTGCTAAGGTTTACGGTTAAAGGGTGATAAAAAATTAGGGTTTTGCTACAAACCTTAATTAGAGTTGTTGGAAGAAATTCCATTATGTCTTGATTTAAGTTCTGAATTTGTTAAAATCTTATGAAGCATTTTATTAACAATCTTGAGATGAGAACTTAAAATGTATTTTGTGGTTCCCAAATAAAGAATAATTTATTGTTGCTTAAATACTTAGTATTTAGAGAATTGTCTCTACTTACAAAAGTAAGTGGGAGCATCAACAAATCTTGAAGATATTCAAGAACAAATACATAGCCTTCTAAAATCCACTTATTAATGTCATACTAAGGTTAAACATGTAAATGTTGACCGAAGAATAATGTTACTCTCATTCATAAATCTGCAAGGATGCCTCATCACTTGATTAATATTTTGATATCAATGCTGAGGAATATAAGTTAATGGATCATTGAAAATCTGCTAACTGATAAGGTACATTATCACATATTGAATCTGATAAATGTCTTAGAATTATGAATGATAAGATGCAGTCCTTAAAAGGCAAATCAATGTTTTGAGCTTGATTGTTATTTTGCCTAACAGTTAACCTATGAGGTTGGAATAAGTTTCTTTTGAAGAAAGGCTCACAAGGACAAAATTGTATACATGTTAATGCATGGCTTATAATAAGAAGTTTTAATCCTACTCAAGCAATTGACTGTGATTAGATTTCTTATATGCATGCATTAATTAAATAAAGATAATTAATTGTCATACATGTTTCCTTGAATGTGGAATATGGCAATTAAGTTTTATAACTCTTTCTTTAATGATTACCTTTTGCGAGGACGGTGTGTAATCAAAAGGGTTATGAGTCTATATAATTTTTATGTAAGTATACAAGTTTAAGCAATCCAAGTTTGGATTGGGTCATGCATCTAGGAGCTGAGATCTTGAATTTAATTACAATATGATTTTGATTGAATTAAGATAACTCCTGATTACATCTAACATTAAGTGGGAGCACTATGTTTTTCCTTAAAATTCATATGTTGTATAACATATTGAAGATATCATTCCATTTAAGCTAGTGTTTAATCCTTAAGCTTGGAATGAAACTTCACTTGGGATTTAGGGAATAGAACAAACAACCTTGGAATAAATGTTTATTTGGAATAAACATATGCTGAAAATTAAGTCCAACACAAATGCAATATATCATTCAAGCAAGTCTTAAATGGTATATTTCACTTGGAATAATTTATTACATGGATGGAAACCTTATGTTTTTAACTAAGGATTTGTCATGTATATATTATATTGTGTATAAGACTGGTTGTTACTTTTGCGCTAGAGCAAGATGAGCTGACAACAACAATATCTAATTGAGAGTATTTAGATTATTGTTAATACAGATGTTTACGAATTATAAAGCATAGTGTTGTATACGTACAATGATGCAAGAGGATAATTAAAACTAGTTAAAGTAGGATTTTATCATTTATGATAAATCTGCTAACTAGATATGCTCAACGAAGAGCATTGTTGCATTACACATTAAGGAATAAAGAGTACTTTACATTTTAAGAAACTGTAAAGATGATTGTCAGTATGTCGTTGACTTCAAATACCTTATGCAAGGTAGGGCGACATCTCCATACTATGAAACTTGCAATAGTATGAGCATATGAGATAAGACACTCATCTCAAATCCCTCACTATATGTGAAATTTGAAACTAGTATTCGGAAAGTTTACTCAGATGACTATTTAGTTTTCTTGTAAAGAAAAGTTGAGAATGTTGGAAACATTAGACTTCAATTTACTAATTAGTCTCATGCATATCTATTTATAGTATTTGGATAATTGGGATTGTAAGACAATTTTTACTTTATGATTAATAAAGATACTTGGTATTTGTTATTCATTCATATAATAATAAGTTATCCTATATTTGCATGTTTAATCCTTGAATGATTTTATCATTCTAAATATGTCCATTGTCAGTTAACAATATAGGAATATTGTTATGCAAGGCAAATGTGAATGTTGGTTATATTCTATGAGAATGTGGATTGTTCCCGCCAAACTCATATGTATTCACAAGGGATGCATATTGGATACCCCAACTTTCGAACATTTACTTTTGGATCCTTGTCATGAGTAAGATGTTGAAAATGGTTTAATAAAGTTATCCTTAGACTTGAGATACAAGCAAGTTCTGTCATGTGTGGATATCACTTTTGTAATTATATGCCAAACGCTGTCCTGAATAAGGTAGTTATAAAAGCTATTTTTCGGAGTGATGTGAAGCAGCATCCACAACACTTGTAGTCAACAAAGGATTTGTTACTCCACTTGATATGTGCAGAAAGATACCATAGGCCCTCTCCAGAATTAATCAGATAATTGTGTGGCTGCACCCAAAGGGTAATTTAAGATGATTCTTAATTACATTTGGTATATCTGAATTAAATTCTATAACGAGAATCTAAATGGTTAATCTATATGGAATGAGTCAGGATCCATATCCATGGTTTAACGGTATCTATAACAAAGGATGACGAAAGCAAGACATAAATGACCATGCTACTGAGAATAATTTATGAAACTACATCTCAGACACCTTTAGTTTAAAAGAGTGAGTGAGAGCGTTGCTAGACGTTTCCGTCGTTGGTATTTGTGCTATCTGCTACTCCAACTCCCAAGTGGGAGCTGTTGGAATATAGAAGTTGGACTAGCCTAATACGACTAAAGGTGTGAGAGCCTATTGGGGGCACACACGCTAAAACATTAGAATACGTTTATCGTAAATGCTCAAAATGACCCGTTTGGACACGAAATGAACTAGACACTAAACCTACTTGTCCTAAACCATATGGCAGGCCCCTAGAAGGCTTCTGGAATGGGAAATTAATATGTCTAGATTCATTATGATGTGATAAGGTATAAGAAGGAAATGAAGAGTTGTGATAAGGCTAAATGTGGAAGAGTTTTATGTTTATCATGAAAGTTTGTAAGCCTTATCATGAGTGAGAATGAGAGGATATATAAAGCCTCATTCTCAGCTCCTAATTCAGGACTCACAGAAAACAAAAACACAGAAACTTTTCCTAATCCCATCAGATCAAGCCAAGCCTTTTCTAGGGTTTTGTTTAATTGGTTTTCACTCCAAAATTCTATTAACTTGCAATCGATCTGATCCAAAGTGAATTAGCAAGTTTAGACTGATCCTATTGCTTCCCAGAAGGAATATAATTCGTGTTCATTGGTTCCCTGAGTCGGCACAGCAAGCAGAAGTAACTTGGGTCCTTTTCTGTGCGTTCTCGGACAACACAGGCTGCACAGATCGGGTGCAGTGTCGTCCGATATCAGACAACACAGGAAGTCAGATCTTGGACAGATTGTGGATCTCGGACAGAACTATCTTTTGGCAGATTTGGTTTGGTTCCTTTTTGAGCTTCGACACTTGGTGTTTGGGTTTACGTGGTACACGGCTAGCACTCCGGGCGTATTTGTTTGACGTGTTTGTGTGAGCAACCGTAGAGGTGGTATTTTAACAACTATTAGTTTCTTTTGCGGGTGTCGACGAGGGTTAGTTTTTCTTGTTCCCTTTTATTCTTTGTTTGTTTATTATACGTGTTAACTATAATTGTAAACTAGATCCATTATCCGCTGCGTACTCGTAGTTAAATGGTTAACTTGATTTTAAAACCCCAGCAAATAATACTCTTAAATATATTAAAAACACAACATAGTATTAATTAGATCCAACCAAACCCCAAAAAGTCCATATATTTTTTAGGGTTGATGGTACTAAGTGCAGGATTTTTTAGGTTGCCAAATGATCTATCTCAGGTATTCTGGAAATACCCCATGTACTATGTATCGTTCCACAAGTATGCGTTACAAGGAATGTACAAAAATGAGTTTGAAGGGCTTATGTTCCCTGAGTACTCAGGAGGTCCTCCTATGATTGACGGGGAGACCATATTAAAAAGTATATTGCAAGTTGAGATGGGATATTCTAAGTGGATTGATCTTGGAATCTTGTTTGGAATGGTGTTCATATATAGTGGAATATTCTTCTGTACTATCAAGATAACAGAGAGGGTGAAGCCTGTAATACGAGCTTTCTTGTTAAGGTCTCCGCTTAGAACCTAGAAACACTTGTAGTGAACGAACTGCATCTCTCTTTTGTTTTGAATTCTGTTGTCCAAATAAGGCATGAAACACCAATTGTATCATGGAGGTCAAATAATGTATGTATTTTCTTGTGTCTTATTATTTCCCAACTATAAGCTGCTAATATATTGTGTTCTTTCACATTCCCTCCTCCCATAACTGCTCACGGAGATCAATCATTGATATGCTTCAATATCAACAGATTTGTTTTATTTTTACACGTGAAGAATTAAAAACAAGAATGTAAAGAGAGAGATGGTGATGTCATGTGTGCTCAATATATATCGATATGGAAATACCATATCACATCGGCTTCAAAGGGACAAAATGAAACAAAAATTGAGTAAAATTAAAATTATAATATATATTGCCGACGGAGCAGAGAGAAAAAATGTTGACGTGGCATTATATATTAACCGTTGGATCAATGCAACTTTAAATCATGACCGTTCTAATTCAAGAATTATCTATAATAACAAACTAGAGATAAAAGTGGTAAAAATAATAGGATCAGCATAAAAAAAGTCAATATCAAACCAAATGTCATCTAATCACTGCCGTTCCACACTATGTTAGTCAATATTCCAACAACCAAATGTTACCTTCGTATGTTCAGTTTTTAAAAACAATATTTTGACGCCAAAAATAACACTATGCATGAGGCTAATAAATAGACACTACATACCCACTTTCATTTCATAACCATACATAATAGTAATATTTATTGCCGACAGAGCAGGGAGAAAAAATGCTGAAATGGCATTATATATTAACCGTCGGATCTACCTAAGATTTAATCTGAGCCGTTTAAATTATCTATTTATTACGTTCGTTAGATCAAAGAACTTTTAATCTTGACCATTATAATCATCAATTATCTTTATTAACCAACTAGAGTCAAAAGTGGAACTAGAAATACATATTCAAATAAAATATAATAGGAAAAATACTACTTAGATCTTATCATTGACTGGAATGTAGCTCACAACAAACTACCAATGTTATCTTAATAGATTTGTAAATTTGAATTTTCAAATAAAATGAATTTGGGCGGGCATGTAGACCATGCACACGTTTATAAATTCAAAACCATTTTCAACTCATAACAAAAATCAGTGAACTCATTTAAGCAACAAAAAAGGAGGTATAAATATTATACTCTTTATTTTGAAGTTTTAAACTCAACTTTTGGCTCTTCCATTTAGGCAGACGAACAAGTCAAACAATGTGTTTACCATCCAGTCAATAAAAAACGTGTTAACCAACATCGCCAAAATGACTCTCCATGGAAAAATCAAGGTAAAGCTCATGTCAATACTTTTTCGGACCTACACTTCAACAATTTACGTAATTTTTGTATACTTTTTATTAAGATTTGATATTTTTTACCCTTTGAATAGCAAATCGGGAACAATGTCAATGTCGAAACTCATGAGGTAACATTCAATTTTACATTTAGTTCGGTTTCAATTTTTAACAAAAGGACCTCATATCCATATATTTGTATGAAGGCCTAATATTGTTTCCCTTCTTTAAACATGACCATCCCGCAACGATACCCATTCGTTGCTTGAAGAGGTGAACCGCGCATTAGATTAAAGAAAAAGGGAGGCAAATTTGGCGACATGGAGATGAAACATTGTTATTGAAATTGAAAGTTCGGATGATGAGAGCATTGTTTATTGTGATGATGGTACTCTTAATGATGCTATGGATGGAGAAACAATGATCCGAGTAAGATTTGAACAAAAGAGGAATGAGGAGTATGCGATGTTTTGATTACGCGAAAAAAAAAAAAAAAAAAAGGTTTTAGGTTGAACTTAATGGTGTTTAGGTAGTTTTGACTCAAAACTGAAACACATGTTTTACAAAAGTAAAGGGGGAGTGCATTTCCAAAACTGTTTCTTTTGAAAAACCATTTGTTAACATTGTTGTACAGCTATAAGTTATGTGTTGGAGTATTTTGTTTGTGTAACAATTATTTAGAAACCAAAGGATAGGTAAGTATACTTTTTCTTCCTTTCAAAACGAATACCCGAGCAACGCACGGGTATTGCACTTGTTTGAATTACTAAAGGGGCATTTGGTGGTACATGTCCCACAAACACGCAGTTGACCCAGTCAAAGAGGGCCTATTTGAGCGAAACAGCTTGGGCTTGATGCCAACTCCCAAAGAAGGTTATCACGACACATAACACTGTCCGGTTCTTGCTAGGCACCACCCATGATGCACAGGTTTCTCTGCCTGTTTAAACAATTTAATAACGTCAATAACTAAATTGATATGGTCTTTCCTTAAGACTAAAGACTTTGCACATGCCTCATCTTGAAACCGAAATTACTGTAATAAGGAACTGTTACTACATTTCATATATTCTGCTACATAATATAAAAGTAATGTTTGCTTATATGATTGACAAATACCATGGGTTGGTTCGAACGTTTAAATCAGAAACGAGACCGCAAGTTAACCTCAATCGACCCAAGTACGAATCCTTTCAAGCTTAAACCAATTCGACCAAAACTACATTTATCCTATGTGATTTACATTGTTCTTAGCTTAAATGGTTTCTAAAATCCTTACACACCTCTCTTATGCATTTACACACGTTAAAATTATTGCTTGGACCCTTTATATGTGTCGAATGTATTTTGAACATGCCACTTTGATACTAAGCCGAGCCACAAAACACATACACACCCACTTGATCCCATTCACATCATTTCCCTAGCTAGTATTTCTTTGTGTTCCCTATCCGTTCATTCGATCACCAACTTGTGCATTTTATACGTTAAATGTCGACTAGATGCATGCATACTTATATACATATACACGACACACACATATATCACTCCCTCATTAACTCCCATTCACACATAAAAATTCTAAGTGTTTACTCCCTTTGCCGAGACCATAGGATCTTAAGATCTACTCCGATCCGATTTTGCTTTTCTCGAACCGCAAACTAAAAAACTACAAAGATCATTAAAAAATAGAATTATAGTAGGATCTTATGATCCCGGTCCGATCCAACGATCACGATCTTGCAAATACAAAAACGATCCTAGGTAGGATCCCGATCTTTAAAACCTTGTGGTTCACATCAAAGAAGATATTAGATACATGCTTTCAATATTATTTCAAATGTATGTCATGTCAAAAAAATAATGCATGCTTGTGAATACTTAATGTGGTTCACATCAAAGAAGATATTATACTATTATTACTACTACACAAACAGCTTTTTTTCACGTTAAAATCCGTGAGAAATCCCGTAAAAAATGACTTTTCTCCACGGATTTCACACGGAATTATTTCGTTTGTAAAAACCTTGTAGGTAAATATTTTTCCCACAGATATCGCTGTGTGTAATGTGTAGGTTTATTACCCACAAATTTACCACTGATATAATTTCCTACGGATTATCAACAGTCTTCCAACAAAGCTTTCCCACAAAATATTTTCCCACTGATTTCCAATAGACAAATCCATGTCAAAGCTGTAGCAGATTTGTGGCAAAATAGCAATTTTAATATTTAACATAAATATGAAACTATAATCCAGAAATTAAATTAAAATGCAGCTAAAAAGTCTATTTAAATACATTAGTCGAATATCCAAAATGCAATTCGTAACAAGCACATGAAGACAGAAGACGTAATCTAAAAACCCGTATATTCCATTGAAACATATATAAACTTACAAATAAACTCAACCCACGAGTATCGACGCTGTCTATTTCATATTGTAAGCAAAACAAGCATTCTTTCCTAACATTACAAGTTAACATAAATAAGCTATTCTATGATCTTTATAATCCATCCACTTTAGCCATGTGAGCAATTTTCCGACCTGCGCATGTTCAACAAAATACAAAACCAAATCAGTGCATAGAACCAAAATAAAAATAAAAACGCAACCAACACAAACTTTAAAGTTATTTAGATATGTAAATAATACTCTTAAATATATTAAAAACAAAACATAGTATTAATTATATCCAACCAAAACCCAAAAAGTCCATAGATCTGCATTTATGGCTCCGAGATAAGACAAGGATGGTTTGAGTGTGTGTTGTTTAGGTTCATTGCACACTTTATATGCATGTATTTGATCACTCGCAATGGTAGTCTAAGTATGTATTTGTTGATGGTTTACTGGTGGTAGAAATGTGGTGGTCCAGCAGTGAGTTAATTAATGGTGGTTGGAAAACTGAATCAAGAGATGTTTTTAAGTTTTGAGTAAACTACATTTTTGGTCCTCGTGGTTTACCGGGTATAACGGTTTTGGTCCAATAGTTTCAAACGTAACGGGTTTAGTCCATTTTCGCTGACCCGTAACGGGTTTGGTCCAAATTTATGTTGACTGTTAGTTTGACCAGTTAAAAAACGTGAAATGACTAAAATACCCCTCTGATGATGATATACATTGACTAAAATGCCCCTTTCCTTTATTATTATTATTATTATTATTATTATTATTATTATTATTATTATTATTATTATTATTATTATTATTATTATTATTATTAAATCATTTAGGGTTATTATTTTTTTTCTTCACCTTCACAGCCCCTTCTCTCTTCCCCCTCATCTCCTCCGGCGAAGTTCCGGCCAACACCACAAGCCCTCACCGCCATTCTTTTTCTTACACCACCACCACCACCAAACCTCGTCTTTTAATCTCCTTGTGGTTTTTCCCTACTGTACGCGCACAAAACCTTCCTTCCAACATCACCACGCGCCACCACATAATTTTCCGACCAAGATTCGTCCACATCCGAGAGTACCAAAGGTGGGTAACACCGAGGTTTATAGTTTCTTGTTCGATTTGAGGGTTAAAATAAATGGGTTAATGTCGTTTGGTATCTTTTATTGGGTGCGTGTTTCATCCCATCATAAACAATCTTCTGCTGGTGCAATGAAGGTGGATATGTTTTATGGGTCTAATGTTGTTAAACAAACCCATGTCATTAATGCTGATGATGTTTCTGCTGCTAAAACATCTGTACCTTCTTTTCAAGATTTTGGTATGTTTTTTTTTTGGGTACTATGATCTTGTTTTTTCATGGGTTATGTTTGGTTTCTTTTTTAATGTTAGATTTGGTCTGATTGGTTTGAAGTGAGTTGAGTCGAGCCGTGTAAACTCAAGCCGAGACATTGTGGTCTCGGCGAGGTGAGTGTCAAACTTAGCTTTTGAATATTTTTGGATTTGGTATGACATTCGAGCCATAGGTTAGAGTGGATTTAGTGGTTGTTGTGGATGTTGAAGATGATGAATTTGGTTGTATATGTTAACTGGTTTCAGATTTCATGCTTATTTCCATGGTTTATAGTTTTGAATCAGTTGAGTTTTGTTTTATTTCGTGGGTTAGAGTATCGGGTCGTGGTTGTAACTTGATTAAATAAATGTGGTGATGGGTCAGTTTTGTTATTGAATAAGAGCTGGTGGTTGTGTTATTGGATTTTGTGAGGGAAGAGATGTGGGACTGAGAATGATGGTGGTGGTGGTGGTGGATGTGTGGTGGTTAGGAAGATGGTGATGAGGAGGATGAGTGTTGTGATGGTTATGATGATGGTTGTGGTGGTTGTTGGTGATGGGGTTTGCATTTTAATCATGGGTTAGTGTTAGTGATAAAGTTTGAATCTTGATGTGGGTTTTAAAAATCTTGATTTGTCGTAGTTGTTATGGTGGTTGGTTATGGTGATGATGGTGGTTGAGATGGGTTTTGTAACATCCCTGTAATTTTCTCAAGAAAATAATACACAGGGGAGTGAGTGATTGAGTGAAATGACCAAAATGCCCCCAGATTTAACGGTCAAAGTTAGTCTAACTAACAGTCAACATAAATTTGGACCAAACCCGTTACGGGTCAGCGAAAATGGACTAAACCCGTTACGTTTGAAACTATTGGACCAAAACCGTTATACCCGGTAAACCACGAGGACCAAAAATGTAGTTTACTCTTAAGTTTTTATTTTTAAAGTCAGTGTGTGGTAGACTAGTAGTGGTGTTACTATGGCGCATTGATTGAATTTGAAAGAATCAACTCAATTTGGAGATTCGTGATTCTTTGATCAATTTTGTCGACTAACATAAAACAATATTAAGGTGTGCTTGGTTCAAACTCGTTAATGGAAAATAGAAAGTCAATGGTAATGCTAAGGAAAGATCCATTCCGTCCAATTTATTAATTTATTGTGTAATGGTCCATTACACACTATTGGGTAATAAGTCATTGCATTATAGTCAACCAAACACTCTTTTTTCCATTACCTTACCCATTCCTCACCCCAAAATATTCTACCAAGCACGCCCTTAATATATATATTTCCAAATGTACGAACCCAACCCTATAGATGACAATAAAAACAATATCCATCAACCAAAAAAAAAAAAAAAAAAAAAAAAAAAAAAACTTTAGACTTTATCCAAAGAGGATATAATATATAAGTTCGGTAGGAAGTAGGAAACAATTTAACACCGGCCCATATTCCGGCCAGTTGGCCACCCGTACCTTATATTTACGCCTCATTGATTGCAAAATTGACCTCTAACCAAATTTATGTACCATATCCACCTCAAATAGTAAGTTATCTTCTAAATAAATTATACAATCATTTGTCTTTTGGAAATGAATACGTTCATGGCCATAGATAAAGGGAAACCAAGATCGACAAGTCTCATGGCCAAAATGAAAGAAGTAAATTGCACAAAACTATTATTAGAGGATACATGGAAAAGAATTGAACCCGCAATCGAGCTATACGTTACATATATATATACCCTACGATTGAGCTACCATCACGACTAAGTTCATCGCTATACATATGCATACCCTATGTTAAATGTAAGATTGTTATGAATGTATTTTTATCACTTATAATCTTTTTAGCCTGTCTATTCTGTTTTTTCATGTCTATTCTGTTTTTTCATCCGTGGTCATTAAAAACTTTACAACGTTTGACTGTAGGAACCACTTTTAGACTAAAGGCCAAGGGGGGCAAATCGCTTAGGTGAATGCAAAACTCACGCGCGACTCCCTTGTCCAGCCCCATGACTCACGTGCGAGATACAAACCCCAAGACCACTTAAGGTGAAATGTTCACCTAGTCGCGTTTGAAAAAAAATATGGGCCCCATTTGAAAGACAACCGTTTGTATTTATAAAAAAATGAAAATAAAATAATAATAATAATAATAATACACACTACCCCTTTTTTACTTATAAATACCCACCAATTCATCATTTTTTAAACCACTACTTCATAATTTTATAAATACAACTTCACTATTTTATACTCGCATTAAAAAAACATCTAAACTTCTAATATGGTTGGTTATCTCCCTCATTCCGTCGAAGAAATGCAAGCTTATGTTGAGAAACAATGCGAGCAAGAGGATGTGGCTCGTCAAGATGCTATTGTCGGTGTTATCAAGCTGTTTGAGCACGCAAAGGCAAAGAAAGAACGTTTGAGAAAAACAATACGCGAAATGTACGTTTACGTTTATATATTTGTACGATTACGTTTTTTGTGTTGTAAGTAATTTAAAAAAATGGGAGTTTTGGTGACCATAAAGGTGACCTTGTCCATAAATAAATGTGTGAGTATGAGGGGAAGTGAGAGGAGAGAGAAAGTTGAGGTGGCGCTGAGTTGTAAGGTGAAAATGTAACTTCCTTGGTCTCTAGTCTTAGCGATGACATCGCTAAAACTTTTACGAACTTTGACATTCAAAGCGAAAACTTTGTAAAAAAAATGAACCGAGATGACTTGTACCTCCCATTTTAATATTATCTTATTTTTAATTATTGAAACCAAGATAATTTAAAATATAATTAAATACTTTTAGCGACGACTTAAGTCGTGGCTATATGTTTTAATATTAAATTAATAATATTATATACTTTTAGCCACGACAAAAGTCGTGGTTAAAAGTGTTTAATACTCCCTCTGTCCAAAAAATTATTGTCCAATTTTGATTTTTTCGGTATTTCTTTCTCAACTTTGACTATAAATATTTTTGTTTGTGTTATATAATTTTTGATAAAAATTATACCAATGAAAATACATTTAAAACTCAATCAGTTCATATATTTTGTATCAAGTATTATGTAATATAAACAAAAATACTTAAGGTCAAAGTTGAAATGTAAAGACCGAAAAAGTCAAAAGGGGACAATAATTTTGGGACGGAGTTAATATTATTTAATTTATATCAGTATAATACTGAAAATAAATAATAAATATTATACAAAAGTCGTGGCTAAAAGTATTTAATATTATTTATTAATATTCAGCTTAATAATGAAAATAAATAATAAATATAAGTTTAGCCACGACTTTTCTCGTGGCTAAAAGTATTTAGTATAGTTTTTGGCAAAATTAAATTTACCTCCGAAATTTTGGCTCAAAAATGTTTTTTCGGTCAACCTTTGGCGACGACTTGTCGTTGCTAAAGGTTTATTATAAAATAATATATTATGATTTTCATTGTTTTAGGTCAACAAGCATACAAAGTTCCAAGCAATTCGTTGCCTTTTCGTTGTATCGACTGATGATCGCGAAGAAGACTTTTCTTACCGAAAATGTTTCAAGAATTTTGTAAAGGCAAAATTTCCCAACAAATGGATGAATTCTTGCCAAAATGTGAGGAAGTCCGAGCCTCGACCTCCCGGTCCCATCAATAGGGACAATCGTGTCTCTGGTCCAGATAAAGGTGGGACCCCCCTGTTCACAATCTGGTTAAAAACGTGACACCAATGACGAGTATGGCACCGTGCGTTCTTAATCTGGTTGGAAACACGACACCAATGACAAAAAGTATAAAATTAGAATAACATTATAATTTGAGCGACGACTGATCGTCGCTAAAAGTATAAAATTATAATAATGCATGTATGTGAATACTTAATGTGGTTCACATCAAAGAAGATATTAGATAAATGCCACTTTCAATATTATTTCAAAGAGCTAATTCTCAAAATAGGACAAAAATTTAACTTTTTTCAAAAAAAGGTACAAAAATAATACCCATTCCCTAAATGGTCATATGTGAATGTGCGACTCCACTAATTTGTTGATACGTGTCCAGACAAGAAGTACAATCAATCATTTGTTGGCCCAAACAGATGTGCGAATGACGGTGTGCAAATTCCGGCTAATGTGCGAACTGTAAATATACACAAACAGAAATATTCATGCTATAAATCTATATCCTTCTGGCAAAACAAACACCACCACCATCCACCACACCATCGACACCATCCACCACACCATCGACACCACCACCATCCACCACACCATCCAAACACTACCACCATCCACCACACCATCGACACCGCCATCCAAACACCACCATCGACACCACCATCCAAGCACCACCACCATCCACCACACCATCCAAACACCACCACCATCGACACCACCATCCAAACACCACCATCCAAACACCACCATCGACACCACCATCCAAACACCACCACCATCCACCACACCATCCAAACACCACCATCGAAAATAAATAACACAAATAATCCTTATATCTCCCTTAACAAACCCCGAAACACTTAACAATAAGAAACAAGAACCGTAGCTCATTTGGATCATCTTCAAGATCTCTACAAAGAGGTCTCGGGTAGGTTTTGTTTATTTTTTAGTTAACTTTTGTTTTCTGTTTTTGGTTTGAGTCTTGTAAGATCTATGAGGAGTTTTTATTTCGATTGATGATAAATCTTGGAATAGTGATCGAAATAAGGCTGAGATTTGTTTATTATTATTATTTTCTTTTTTATGTTACGAGTCTTGACTGTCAGTAGGGGATGATGAATCTGTTGTTAATGAGATGGGATTGGACTGATTGTTGGATTTGTTGTTCATATATGGTGTGGTGGATGGTGGTGGTGTTTGGATGGTGGTGTCGATGGTGGTGTTTGGATGGTGGTGTCGATGGTGTGGTGGATGGTGGTGGTGTTTAGATGGTGTGGTGGATGGTGATGGTGTTTGGATGGTGGTGTCGATGGTGATGTTTGGATGGTGGTGTCGATGGTGGTGTTTGGATCTGTGGATCTGGATATGTATATGTTTGTGGGCTTAGTTCGCACATTAGCCGGAATTCGCACACCGTCTTTCGCACATCTATTTAGGCCAACAAATGATTGGTGTTGTACTTTTTGTCTGGACATGTGTCAACAAATTAGTAGAGTCGCACATTCGCACATGACCATTTAAGGAATGGGTATTATTTTTGTACCTTTTTTTGAAAAAATTTACATTTTTGTCCTTTTTTAAGAATTAGCTCTATTTCAAATGTATGTCATGTCAAAAAAATAATGCATGCTTGTAAATACTTAAGGTAGTTCACATCAAAGAAGATATTATATTATTATTACTACTACACAAACAACTTTTTTTCACGTTAAAATCCGTGAGAAATCCTGTAAAAAATGGCTTTTCTCTACGGATTTCACACGGAATTATTCCGTTTGTAAAAATCTTGTGAGTAAATATTTTTCCCACATATATCGCTGTGTGTAATCTGTAGGTTTATTACCCACAAATTTACTACGGATATTTTCCTACGGATTATCAACAGTCTTCCTACAAAGCTTTCCCACAAAATATTTTCCCACTGATTTCCAATAGACAAATCCATGTCAAACCTGTAGCAGATTTGTGGCAAAATAGCAATTTTAATATTTAACATAAATATGAAACTATAATCCAGAAATTAAAATGCAGCTAAAAAGTCTATTTAAATACATTAGTCGAATATCCAAAATGCAATTCGTAACAAGCACATGAAGACGTAATCTAAAAACCCGTATAGTCCATTGAAACATATATAAACTTACAAATAAACTCAACCCACGAGTATTGACGCTATCTATTTCGTACTGTAAGCAAAACAAGCATTCTTTCCTAACATTACAAGTTACATAAATAAGCTATTCTATGATCTTTATAATCCATCCACTTTAGCCATGTGAGCAATTTTCCGACTTGCGCATGTTCAACAAAATACAAAACCAAATCCACAAAAAAAGATGTAGATTGGCGAGAACACCCTGACCCCGGGTGCCTTTTTGGCACCAGCCATTGTCCACCCCACAAGAAATAGCTCCGGAGAACTCTCCTGGCCTAGTGGGGCACCAACTGGAGTGAGCCGAGACTCTCGAACTCTTAAGCTCTTATCCACAAAGTCTCTACAGTGAGCCCATAGATTTTGCGGAGGTAGTTACCTATCTGGGAGCAAAGTGCCAGGGATGAGATTCGAACCCGAGTCTATTGACTCAAGAATGAAAGCCCCACCCACTGTACCAATGTGCATAGAACCAAAATAAAAATAAAAACAAAAACGCAACCAAAACAAACTTCAAAGTTATTTAGATATATAAATAATACTCTTAAATATATTAAAAACACAACATAGTATTAACGAGGAAAAAACGTTCCCGCCGCGTTGCGGCGGGGGTATCTGCTAGATTTCGGTAAACGACCTTGTCTTTCTTCAACATAACAGATATATAAGTACCAAAAAAAAAAAAAAATTTCTGGAATAGAGATTACTGATTTTTTTTCTCGTCTGCATCTTTCACTTCGTGAACAACGGCAGCTGCTGATTTCTTTAAGACGACTTATATCGGCTGATGCGAATTCTCTACTGCCTTTCATATCGGCTGCCACTTCTCGCCATATTTAAGCTCTGCATGCTGATTTTTGGCGTTTATTTTGTAGCGGCATTAGCAATATCAAGAAGCCAGTAAGGGTTGTAGAATCCGAAACCAGTGAGGAGGTTTCCAGGAGCCATGTCACCGAATGCAGCGTAGCCAAAGCATCGACAAAACATGTAGAAGACTGTTGTTGTCACTACACTTATCAAACTTGCTCGCTTCATGGTTTTGTGCTCCGCTTGTGGCGTTTTGAGTGTATCCTGCATGTTATTACAGAAAAGATTTTAGAACTTCAACTATCTTTTTATTTCGGATTGATGACGGTAACTAAATAAAAATTAAAAAATTTACCTAGATTTCGATAAGAATTAGAGAATAAGAATAAGTTAAAGCAATGGCTCCAAGTGCTTGAAAGCTTCTCCATATTTTTTGAGTTTGAGTCACCTTCCCAATATGCTAATACCAGTGAGACTTCCCTTAATTGTTTTATTTTCTGTAACCAAACAAAGAAAAATTAACTGTTAATTCACTTAAACAAATTATTTGTTAATTACTTTTGACTTTCAAACATCACATCTAATAATTTCTAAGTTGAAATAAATCACAAATATTAATAGTAATTAACTAAACTTATACTTTTTGCTCCAACTTCTTTATGTTCTGAAAAGTCTTTTACACTTTAACTTTGTTATTTAAGTTTTACCAACAACCAACATGTGTTAGTCTTAACTTTTGGAATTAACTACTTGCTCATTTGACTAAAAATAGCCAGTGTTTATGACTATCCAAAGACATTAAGATCTTTATAACCTTTTGACATATAAACTTACCAATAACTTTAGAAACCCCAAGTCCAAGACCAATAGAGGAATAAGTGAATGACATAACAGCAGCCAACATTGAAAGCCATGATGTACCAACCCACCCGACAAGGGCAAAGGTGTCACAACAACGGTGGCATATCAAGACAAACACAAGCATTTGACATTAATAATACAATAAAATTCAATGGTTACAAAGGAAATATGAAACTACAAGGTTACAATACAAAGTCTCTAAGTCTAAATAAAGGATCTTCTAGTCATCTTCAATAGCTATTAAGGTCTTCTAATCCAATGGTGCTCTCCACTCATACCCAGCCTCCAACTAAAACCTGCCGCGGGAAAAAGAAACGCGGCTGAGCTACGAGAGCTCAGTGAACAAATATAACGATAACAAAGCAGAAATATGGGATAATGAAGTAAGTGAAACATTTCAAGATGTAACAGGAGTAGGAAAGAAAATAGGACAAGGTTATCAAGAAAATGGTTACAACAGGTAGGTGTAAAGTAAACCGTAACCCACCACCAGCCCAAGTCGAATCAAGTCAAGTCCAGTATCAAGTCATAGGGTAACATAACCAGTAATCCACCACAACCCAAGTCAAATCAAGTCAGGTCAAGTGTCAGGTCATAAGGTTACAAGGATTCAGGGAAACAGAAATCCTCTACGAGCCTAGAAACAGTACATATCAAATCAAATCACATATCAGGGTGTATGGAGGGGTGACCTCAGCATACCAGGTACAGGGTGAGGGGATACCTCCAGGGGTTGGAGTAGCTAGCTCCCAGGATTGTGAAAGACGTGTATCGCACACACTCGTCAGTCACCAAATAATACAAGTAATACAAATCAATCAGGTAAGGTCTAGGATGCATCCATACGCCCCCGCAGGCCACAGGGTCTTCCTCTACGTAACAAATCAAATCAGGTCAGGGACGGGACAGGACATCACTCCCCTGCCCTAGAGTCATGCCACCGGTGCATCAATGACATGGACATGAAACCCTCATGCCTAGTGGATGGCTCGTAGTCTTAAACTGTGGGTCAAGGTCAAGTATCAAGTCTCAGGTGTCAAGTCTCAGGTATCAAGTATCAGGTGTCAAGTATCAGGTACTCAGAATCAAGTATCAAGTTGCTCAGGTCAAGTTTCATATCAGGGATTCAGGACAGGAGATCAATACATGGATTCACTATCAGGAGGTCAATGTCAGAAAGGTCAAAATACCAGAAGGTCAATACCAGAAGGTTCATATCCATTTGCTAAAAGTAATCATTTTAAATGGTCTTTATAAAAGTGTCCTTTAAAACAGTTTTCATAATAAAAGTCTTTTAAAAGAATTTCTCAAAACCTCTGCATATGTAATTTAGAAAAGTAGTTATAAAATCCTATGGACCTTTAAGTATCCCAGGGTCCTAAATATTCAGGTTACCAGGTGATGAACAGGTCACGTCAAGTATCAAGGAAACGTAACAGGGTTCGAGGCAAGGTTTCAAGTAAAGGTTCAAGTCAAGGGAATCTTATCAAGGGTTCACAATACACGGAAACAAAAGAAAGGTTCACAGAACAAGGGAACATAGCAGTGGCTTAGGGAATCCTAAACGAAATCAAAATCAGGAATCAAGAGAAACGAAGGCTCCTTACAAGAAGAGCAGAATATCTGTACCTTATGCAAAACGACAAGTAGATAAAAATGGATCACAGAGAAACGGACAGTCACTTCTTCTTCACCGAACCTATACAAATTAATAGTCACGTATTACTTATAAGTCCGTTTTAATCCGATTACATAATTTATGTTTCTTTAGGAACTTTCCATAATTCGACTTTCCATATTTAGTAACTTAGGGTTTATGTTCGTAAATAATTCAAACTTAGGGTTTTACACATGATAGTAAGTTAAGTTAAAGGTTTATTATGACAAATACCATGGTTTAGGTTTTCAATTGTCAAGTTAGTAAATTCTAGGGTCTAATGTGACAATTTTATTAGTGCATGATCTAAAAAGATATTTAACAAAGTTCCAGTCTATTTTACGTGTCATGATATCAATGAATCTTTAAATTTAACATAATATGATATGTAATAAAGTGCCATTCATTTGCTGCTACTTATGTGAATTTCTTTATTCTATTTCCAACTCAGTTCGCCACCATGAACACTCAGTCGATCAATAATCCCAAAATTTGACAACTCGCGTCTCATAGATGTACTCTATCCTAAACCGTATGCGACTCGAACTGAAATCCAAACACACACCGCAACCTTAACCAAAACTCGAACCGTTGCTTACTCGAACACATGACACGACACGACTCCATGTTATAGAGCAAAACCCCACTCAACATCAAAACCAACGAGGAAACATCATGTACAAAGAGACCGAAATAACCTCGACACACTAATATATAACGCCACACATGTATTTAGAGATCATGCCAAAAACAAAATAAAAGAGACAATGGTCGATCGGCTGGCATGGAATACCAGTTCATGTTTCCATTTTATACATTTACAAAACATACACCTCACGTTAATTCTCTAAAATTTATAATTGTTTAGGACGTGTTAATAAGATCACAAAGCTGTTCTTATATTCGATTTAATGGCGTATCTCTTAGACCTATTCGAAAAGCAAAACGGAGCCGAGATCGACATTCGTGTTATACAGTTTCCATTATTTCATGTGGTTAATAACTTCCATACGTACCCTTATTTAACCGATCAGAGATTTGTTTTACGTGTTATATCATTCCATGCGACTATATATATTTCATTGGTATTCCTATTCAAAACAAAACAAGATCAGTTTCATGTTATAAACGTTTATATGGGTTCACATGTCGAGAAGAAAACAAGGACGAAGATAAGTGATACCTTGGGTCGGATATGAAGAACGAAGAAAGTACGAAACAAGATGCGTATCAAAACCCCTACGAACCAACAGCCCTTCAAACTAATACATGTCAAGAACGAACCTTCGAATCACGAGCGAAAAACCCTCTTCACTTCAAACAGCCTCTTGTCGTCTAAGAACGAGGATCGAAACGTCGATAATTCTTGTTGTGTGTCCTAGTTTTTCGAAGGATGGGTAAGTGTGGGTAGCCGTATGAAAAGCAAGGAAGGGATGCATGTGAGTGTGAGGCATTCTTTGTTTCTTAAGCATACGTATGGAAGCAAAGGGAAGAAGTAGGGTATGAGTGTTGTTTGTTCTCAAGACATACGTATGAAAAGGCAAATGGAGAGATGAGGGTTTGCTTATATTAACCAAATGGTGGGGTTCAATTTGTAAATCAATTTGTTAAAGAAATTGGAAGGAGATCATGCGTAATAAGGCAAATTAGTGGTTGAATGTGATTGTGATTAATCAATTTGTTAAAGTGATTGGGAGGAGATCATGCCGAGAATCAAGGGGGATAAAGAGGTGATTATTATTTTCAAAGTTTCCATACTTGATTTCAATATGTGTACAAAATCTCTAATATTCGGTCCATGCAAACTCTCTCATGTGTGATATACATATATGTATATTTTAATTATGTTTAGTCATTATCTTATTAAGTGTAGTTTAGGTTTAATTTAATTTAAAAAAAGTAAGGCTTAGAAATATTTGTTATTTAGTTTAGTAACTTATCATATGTAATTCTTATAATTCTCTTTTTAAATCCTTGTGTTCTGGCAAAATTCAAATTAGATGGTAATTTAGGGATTTTCAAATGATTGGAAAATGAGGGTTTTACAACTCTTCCCCACTAGAAGAAAAATTTCGTCCTTGAAATTTGAAGTCGCAAAGTTAGACGAAGTCGTAGCTAATCGCAAAAGATCATCACAAACATTCTCACGCCCGGGGAGGTCCTTCCAAAAAGGATCTTCAAACCAAATAGTTTCTCATAACTCAATCAAAACAAGGTGTGTTCAAATTTTTCAAAAGGAGACAAATTGGGTTGATTCTGATCAAAAGGTCCACGCAACGGAAAATGGATGATAGGTAAATCTTCTGGAAAACTCATATGGACTACGAACAAGATTTCAAATAAAATTAACTGAATCAACAGTAGAGAGCTCTAAAGAGCTTAGGATTCATAACTGAGGTCAACAGAATGCAAAACGAGAGCCCAAACTCATCCAGATATTTAATGAACAAAGGCAGAGTATACGCATAGGTAGAATGAACCTAAAGTCTCACTAATCACAGATAATCCAACGGAGATCAAATCCTAAACTTCTTAGGTACTTCCGAATATATCCTATGGCCACAATGAGTTCACGTTATATGGTGTAAGTATTATCACGTTGATCAGGCGTCATAATACTGGCACCACATAATTATGCCTTCATGATGATCATACTTTATCTCGAGTCGTGAGCAAAACCACCTATCTTAATTGATGAAGCGAAAAGTGTACCGCTTTTAGGGGGTCATTTAAGCCCTAAATCATATTTATTTGATCAAATATTGCCCTAAATCGTTCCTTTTGTCATTTTAGGTACTTTGGGGAAGAAATCTGGAAAAGGAAGCATTTTGGACGTTTTTGGAGCATAAAAGTGAAGAAAACGGCAAAGTCTCAAAATTATGCTGGAAACTACCTTTGACGGCGTCAGGAATTGGTCCAGACGGCGTCATGGCTTGACAAAAGTGGTGGATATGAAAATTACTCATGATAAGCTAGAGAATTTTGCATGAAAAATCTGACGGCGTCACCCTTTAATGTGATCAAGGTCGTCACGGCTTAAGCTAAAGTGGGACGGCGTCAAGCCATATTCTGACGGCGTCAAGCCTTGATAAGCCAGAACGGATTTTGGAGGTCTAAAGAGGGACGGCGTCAGGAAGGCCATCCGGGAACCCTAAAAGCGGCGAGGTGACGGCGTCAGAATCTACAACGTGACGCCGTCAGCCCTTATACTCTATATATAGTTTTGGAATTTTTTGTCATTAGGGTGGAACTTTGTGTGTAACCTTTTGGGAGGAAACCCTAAGACGATTTTAGCAGCTTTTTCAAGGCTTTTTGCCTTGAGATCTTCCATGTTACATTGAAGATAAGTTATCAATTAATCATTCAATATGTCTATGTGTTGTTTGATTCTATCTTGTTCTTGTCTTTTGTTTAACATGCTAGGCTAGGTTTTCTTTGCGTTTGCTTAGATCTAATGAAACCTAACTATTGATTATTGGTTATTAGTGTGTTATTAGTTGTATTGGATGATTGTTTATCTATGTTAGGCTTAAGAAAACTGGCTAACTTCCTATTCGGTAACTTGCTTGAACGTCTTAAGAAGCATGAACCAATGCGTACTAAGGTTTTTATGGTTGTATTTAATGCACGAGCGAATTCTAGTGATCCCATGTTAGGAGCTTCCTAGCCGGCTCGACATAGGAGTGAAGTAGGAGCTTGTAGAGTTGGGGAAGTACGTACGCCACCCCACGATTGGTATTAAGGAATACACCCGTCATCCACGCGATTAATACACACTAATCAACCGGTAAAAGATAGTTAGGGAGTAAGGAAATCTAAGTAAACACATTTCTCTCCACATAAGTTTCATCAACCTTTTCATTTTCTGTTATTTTATTTTATTTGCATTCGTAGTTATTTGGGTTAGTTGATTAGCAACTAATTCCGCCCACTCTTTCAAACCCGAGATTTTACTTGCTTTCATAAAAATATAAAAACATAAAAAGAATCTTCTCTCACCCTTAGACCTATTAGAGTAGTTTTTCAATCCTAACGACACTATTCCCTGTGGAGAACGATCAATCCCCCGTACTTACCACTACACTATACTACATCGGTCAGGTACACTGCCTGGTGGGGTTGTAAGCCTCTTGAGATCCCTCGAGAGGTAAAACCTGTTGTAAGGTTGCAAAACCACGCATCAAGTTTTTGGCGCCGCTGCCGGGGAATAGTTATTGTTTAGGTTGAATTTTTATTTTTATAGGTCTACTCACTAGATTCCTTTCTAGTGAGATTTTTATTTTCTTTTTCTAGGTTTTCTTTAGTCTATCTTTTTTCTTCGTTTCTGTGTTCGTAACCATTACCATCCGACATCATGGAAGATGGTAATATCCTTGATCCCAACATCCCACCACCACAACAACCACCACCACCTCCTAGAGCCCGTACTTTAGGAGACTACTCCCGTCCTAGCCACCATGGCTATCGAAACACCATTGAGCTCACTCAAGGAGCCAATGTCACACCCTTGCGATCCGACACCATCCGGTTGGTGCAAAGCGGATGCGCATTCCATGGACTTCGTTCCGAAGATCCTAATCAACACCTCAAGGACTTTCTCAAAATTGTTGATTCCATAGACCTTGATGTTGCCACTCGAGAGATGACCCGACTGCGTCTATTTCAATTCTGTCTACGGGACCAAGCTAGTCAATGGCTAGAGCGTCTACCCGCAGGATCCATCACCTCTTGGGATGATCTCACCACTCGCTTCCTTGCTCAGTTTTTCCCACCGGGAAGAACTACCAAGCTAAGGAATGATATCTTGATGTTCCAACAACGTCAAGGCGAAACCCTATACGAGGCATGGACTCGATTCAAGGACTTACTCCAAAAAGTCCCTCACCATGGCATAGAACTTTGGCTCCAAGTCCAAATCTTCTATGACCATATCAATCTCTCTACGAGGAAAACCATTGACCAAGCGGCCGGTGGTAAGCTACGTGATCTAAGTGCGGAACAATCATGGGCTCTCCTAGAAGACCTTGCTCTTTATGACAACGAAAGTTGGAGTGATCCCCGTGATTTGAATAAAACGGTCAAGGCAATATCCTTGCCTTCGAACAATTCAAGCACTTCCGACCGTAGGATCATAGAACTTGAAGACCAAGTCAAGTTTCTTATGAAATCCTACGAGGCTCCTAAACCTTCAAGCCAAGTGAACAAAATCACTTCTTCGTGTGAATTATGTAGTGGTCCCCACGACACTCGTGATTGCATGGAACTCCCCGAACAAGCTTTTGCGGACTACGCATCCTCGCGTACCGACGGAGCGGGAGACAAGTGGTACACTTTCAAACCCGAGCCAAACCCCTACGGTGATTCATACAACCCCTCATGGAAAAATCACCCAAACCTTAGGTGGAAACAAAACCAAAACGCACAACAAACTAATTCTTCCAACCCACCTAATCGTTTCCAATCAAGCGGTTCCAACTCGAACCGTACTTTCAACAACAATCCTTCCGGAAATGGTAGTACCAATAACTTTGAAGGATTGATGTCCCAATTTATGGCATCTCAAGAAGCTCGTTTAGCCAAGTTTGAAGCCGATTTCAAACAAAAACAAAGCGAGATGACCAATAAGATTGACACTTTGTTGAAAGCCCTCAATGACCGAGAAAGGGGAGCACTCCCTAGCAACACGGTCAAGAACCCGAAACTAAACGTCAACGCCATTTCATCAGTTTCGTCTCCTAGTTCTTGTCCACAATATTATTCGGTCAATTCCATGAGCTCGTGTTTCAAACAAACCCAAGTCGTTCAAAATGACTGAGAAGTTATGATATCCAAATTGGTCAACAACACAGTTGAAACACCTCCCACTCAAAACCGTGACGAAGAATTCAAGGAGCTCCACCTTGAAAGTCCGGTTATTGATGTGTTGGATGAGAAGAAGCTTAAGTTAGGTGAAAAAGGGACCGCCTTTGTTCAAAACAAGCTACCTAAGAAGTCAGATGATCCGGGCTTATTTGTTCTACCTTGCAAGATCGGTAATTCGGAGGCTTATGACACATTAGCCGATCTTGGATCAAGCCTTAACCTACTTCCGTTACCTCTCTACACACCTCTAAAACCAGGGAAACTTGAAGAAACTGAGGTTATAATAGGCTTAGCGGATGGGAGTGTTGCTTACCCGGTTGGAGTAGTCAAGGACGTGTTAGTACACATAGGAAAACTAACCATTTTAGCCGATTTCCACGTCCTTGATATGGTTAGCGACCCTACATGCCCTTTGTTGATAGGTAGAGGATTTTTGGCAACCGCTAATGCTATGATTGATTGTAAGGAATCTAAGATAGCGGTAGGAGAAGGTGATACTTGGTCAGTCTATGATGTGAAGAAGCACGCCTATGATACTAGTGAGGAACCAACACCCCACTGGTTAGAATTAAATAGGAGACCATCTAGATATGGACCTTGGATCGATAGAGACTTCATAGGACCCCAACGCCCATTTTACCTAGAAGAGGACTTTGTGAACCGAACACATACGGTAGAGCAACTCTTAGCTAGGGATACCGAATTGGATCCATTTGAAGACCCTCTAGTTTTTAGGAAGATGATTGATTTCCTAGGAGTTTTGCCAATTAACCTAGGGATGAATAAGTGGACTTGTGAGGACGATGATCATAAGTGGGATTGGGACAAACCACCCAAAGATGGAGATGGGTCATGGCATATTAAGATGACATTGTATGACCCGGATGGAGAGAAGTTTGAAAAGATATATTGTACTAAGCGGACCAATAGGAAACTTCAATCCAAGCTTAACCCTAAAGACGTCCTCGATGACGAACTCACTTACATTGGGTAGAAGGACTTTGAGTCTAGCTACAAGACCCGTTAATAAAGAAAAGCGCTTCTTGGGAGGCAACCCAAGTTTTATTTGCTTCGTGTGTTTATTTAATTGTTTGTTTGATTTTATTTGTTTCCGTATATATGATTAAATTTTATTATTATTGTTTCATGTTCAAAACTAAATTGTGAAAATGCTTTATTATGTTTTTAACTTCGTCTTAACTACATATAAAGGTATTTTGCAAAAGATAAGTGTAAGGGAAATTTAAATCTGTTTTAAAGAACAAGATTGAACATGAATGATAACAATGAGATATAAGCATGCATATTAGTATTTGTTTGAGTCAAATGCTTGTATCGAGTCATAATGATGTTTTGCAGGAATTCCAGGAAGTAAGGTATAGGTTTTTCCAAAATTTTTCCGGAAACTTAACATAAGAATTCTGTCAGATCATTTCTGACGGCGTCAGGCTTTACAACCTGACGCCGTCAGATTTGAATTTTCTGAAAAATTTTGAAAGTTTTGTTTTCATAAAAAAGTTTTTATTAAATCTCTAACTTATAATCTCCAGGAATCTGCAAAACTATCATTCCACAAGCATTATATCCTTATATATAGAGTTTATCCCGCCGATGTTATGCAGGTTTTCGTGTTTGTTTTCTCAGGTTTAACAGGTTATTTTGGACAAGGAAATGTTTGTTGGATCAAGCTTATGGCGATGCATTAGTCATGGAGCTTCAACATTACTTTGGAAGAAGATCTAACCATGTTATTTCTTTATCCACCGAGCGAATCAGGGGAGTATTTGATTTCATTCTTTTACCTTATTTACTTTTACATTTGTTATTTGAACATTGGGGACAATGTTCATCTTAAGTGTAAGGGGGGGGGTAAAAGTACGATTAGAGAATGCAATTGCACTTGATTTTTGTTTGTTTAATGGTAGATGTGTAATAAAACTGAGAGAAATACCTGTTAGGGCAATTTTAGTGCCAAATTTAAAATTTTTTACAACATTTAGGAGTGAAACTTTAGTTCTAATAAGCGTCTCACGGATAGGAGTTATAGGACTAGCACAAAAACCGTACCACTAAAAAATTTTCCACCCCAAATATGTGAGGTTCGCCCCTAGAATTGGTAGGAAAAGCATTTATGCTATGATGTGTGTACCGGTAGCACTTAAATTCTAGAACTTGCGTTAGGACCATTCCGAGGCCACAAGTGAGACTACATTCGTGTAGTTATATTTACTACATGATAAGAGGCATTAGGATTAACCCATTGTTTTACACCTGTGTTTTTGTTATAATTACGTTGGCTACATTGGTCAAGTAATTCTCCCACACCCTTTGCGTTATACTCATTTTTAGTACACGATACCCCTAGTACACCCCTCAGAGCCTATCTTTTCGTTTCGACCTTTAAGCATTTTACTTAAAGGAAGAATTTGTTACACCCCACTTAAATGTACACCCAAATCGCCTTAGCCTACCTTGTATGCACTCATTTTTAGTGCATTATTGTGACAACATTTGTTTAAACCCCAAGTTAATTATCTAATTGATTACATGGTTGCTAAGTCGAGTCATATCCTTGTACATATTGTTTTGGGACGATTGGGACTCATGGGTAAAGTACTAGTGTAATGGAGTAATGGGGAAGAACAACATTATTACCCCCATATGTGCTAAATATTTTAAAAGTACTCCAAGTGTTTCGATTATCTTAATTCGAGTCATTAGAATAGTTATTTGTAAAGTTATGTAAAAGTTCAAGTGTAAGGGGAATGCAACGCACCTATGATGTATTATTTTGGATGGTAGGGCAAGAGTGTATGAAAAAAAAAATCGAAAAAATCAAGAAAAATACAAAAAAATTTGAAAAAGAAAAGTAGAAAAAACATACGGACTACCATCCCGTTTCATTTTATGTTTATTTTATGTTTTTGTTATTTTGTTTTTAGCTTAAGATTGAGTCTAGTCTTGGCTTAGCAACATTGTATAGTACATGTAATTGATCAAGATCTTTAACTCACCACCAGTAAAATATCTTTTATCCAACAAAATCGTGTTTATCATATCCCTACACCTAACGTTATAACCCATTTAAAAGCCCTCTTTGATAGTTTATCTTAGGTGCTTACGCCTAGTGGAGGAGGTTTTTGATCCTTGCCCAAGCCTATGGTAATCTATTTGCTATGACAGGTAGTGAGAGATAATATCCGTTTTCATTTATGAGATTTATGTTGATGACACTTGAGAGATGTGAGTATCTAAACACTACTTGTGAGGTGCTAGTGTGTAATCTCCATGCTTATTATGATTAAAGTGGAACGACTAATTGTTGTAATTACTTTTATATTAGCATTAAATGACCCCTAACTTGTATTTTGATTAGAATAAAAGCGCATTTGCTTGAGGACAAGCAAATCTCAAGTGTAAGGGTATTTGATGAAGCGAAAAGTGTACCGCTTTTAGGGGGTCATTTAAGCCCTAAATCGTATTTATTTGATCAAATATTGCCCTAAATCGTTCCTTTTGTCATTTTAGGAACTTTGGGGAAGAAATCTGGAAAAGAAAGCATTTTGGACGTTTTTGGAGCATAAAAGTGAAGAAAACGGCAAAGTCTCAAAATTATGCTGGAAACTACCTTTGACGGCGTCAGGAATTGGTCCAGACGGCGTCATGGCTTGACAAAAGTGGTGGATATGAAAATTACTCATGATAAGCCAGAGAATTTTGCATGAAAAATCTGACGGCGTCACCCTTTAATGTGATCAAGGTCGTCACGGCTTAAGCTAAAGTGGGACGGCGTCAAGCCATATTCTGACGGCGTCAAGCCTTGATAAGCCAGAACGGATTTTGGAGGTCTAAAGAGGGACGGCGTCAGGAAGGCCATCCGGGAACCCTAAAAGCGGCGAGGTGACGGCGTCAGAATCTACAACGTGACGCCGTCAGCCCTTATACTCTATATATAGTTTTGGAATTTTTTGTCATTAGGGTGGAACTTTGTGTGTAACCTTTTGGGAGGAAACCCTAAGACGATTTTAGCAGCTTTTTCAAGGCTTTTTGCCTTGAGATCTTCCATGTTACATTGAAGATAAGTTATCAATTAATCATTCAATATGTCTATGTGTTGTTTGATTCTATCTTGTTCTTGTCTTTTGTTTAACATGCTAGGCTAGGTTTTCTTTGTGTTTGCTTAGATCTAATGAAACCTAACTATTGATTATTTTTTATTAGTGTGTTATTAGTTGTATTGGATGATTGTTTATCTATGTTAGGCTTAAGAAAACTGGCTAACTTCCTATTCGGTAACTTGCTTGAACGTCTTAAGAAGCATGAACCAATGCGTACTAAGGTTTTTATGGTTGTATTTAATGCACGAGCGAATTCTAGTGATCCCATGTTAGGAGCTTCCTAGCCGGCTCGACATAGGAGTGAAGTAGGAGCTTGTAGAGTTGGGGAAGTACGTACGCCACCCCACGATTGGTATTAAGGAATACACCCGTCATCCACGCGATTAATACACACTAATCAACCGGTAAAAGATAGTTAGGGAGTAAGGAAATCTAAGTAAACACATTTCTCTCCGTACAAGTTTCATCAACCTTTTCATTTTCAGTTATTTTATTTTATTTGCATTCGTAGTTATTTGGGTTAGTTGACTAGCAACTAATTCCGCCCACTCTTTCAAACCCGAGATTTTACTTGCTTTCATAAAAATATAAAAACATAAAAAGAATCTTCTCTCACCCCTAGACCTATTAGAGTAGTTTTTCAATCCTAACGACACTATTCCCTGTGGAGAACGATCAATCCCCCGTACTTACCACTACACTATACTACATCGGTCAGGTACACTGCCTGGTGGGGTTGTAAGCCTCTCGAGATCCCTTGAGAGGTAAAACCGGTTGTAAGGTTGCAAAACCACGCATCATTAATCCACCCAGTACCTCTATAGTCTCGGAGATCAACAAAATCAAATGTCATAATCAAGAGGGAAAGCCAAACTACTCGCCATGGAGATTCTCAAAATGCCCAAGAGGCATCGAAATGATTAACAAAAGATCAGAGGTCAGAGTCGGAATCTGAAGGTAAGGATCAAATAGTGTCAGACCATTATTATGAAATTATCAATGCCTTCAAGATTTAATCAGGTTCAAAACTTAGGTGGTGCAAATCATAAGCTTTCACTTTCCAAAAGTGGTATCAACAGGATCTAACCAAAATCAAGGCACGAATCAGAGTGATGCGGAAGCAAAGATATTTAAGCAAATGCCGTATAGTCTACTCATTCCTCACCGGTCAAAACTTAGGTTCTTATGGGGAAATCCTAAAGCAAATTTTCAAAGGTTGTCTTGCGAGCGCCTACCGGGAAAACTTAGTGGTCCTAACTTACACAGGTCAAGGGTAAATGTATTACGAATCGCAGCCTGTCTCTCTGATACCATAATTGTAACACCCCAACCCGGCAAGGGTAAAGGTGTCACAACAACGGTGGCATATCAGGACAAACACAAGCATTTGACATTAATAATACAATAAAATTCAATGGTTACAAAGGAAATATGAAACTACAAGGTTACAATACCAAGTCTCTAAGTCTAAATAAAGGATCTTCTAGTCATCTTCAATAGCTATTAAGGTCTTCTAATCCAATGGTGCTCTCCACTCATACCCAGCCTCCAACTAAAACCTGCCGCGGGAAAAAGAAACGCGGCTGAGCTACGAGAGCTCAGTGAACAGATATAACGATAACAATGCAGAAATATGGGATAATGAAGTAAGTGAAACATTTCAAGATGTAACAGGAGTAGGAAAGAAAATAGGACAAGGTTATCAAGAAAATGGTTACAACAGGTAGGTGTAAAGTAAACCGTAACCCACCACCAGCCCAAGTCGAATCAAGTCAAGTCCAGTATCAAGTCATAGGGTAACATAACCAGTAATCCACCACAACCCAAGTCAAATCAAGTCAGGTCAAATGTCAGGTCAAGTGTCAGGTCATAAGGTTACAAGGATTCAGGGAAACAGAAATCCTCTACGAGCCTAGAAACAGTACATATCAAATCAAATCACATATCAGGGTGTATGGAGGGGTGACCTCAGCATACCAGGTACAGGGTGAGGGGATACCTCCAGGGGTTGGAGTAGCTAGCTCCCAGGATTGTGAAAGACGTGTATCGCACACACTCGTCAGTCACCAAATAATACAAGTAATACAAATCAATCAGGTAAGGTCTAGGATGCATCCATACGCCCCCGCAGGCCACAGGGTCTTCCTCTACGTAACAAATCAAATCAGGTCAGGGACGGGACAGGACATCACTCCCCTGCCCTAGAGTCATGCCACCGGTGCATCAATGACATGGACATGAAACCCTCATGCCTAGTGGATGGCTTGTAGTCTCAAACTGTGGGTCAAGGTCAAGTATCAAGTCTCAGGTGTCAAGTCTCAGGTATCAAGTATCAGGTGTCAAGTATCAGGTACTCAGAATCAAGTATCAAGTTGCTCAGGTCAAGTTTCATATCAGGGATTCAGGACAGGAGATCAATACAGGGATTCACTATCAGGAGGTCAATGTCAGAAAGGTCAAAATACCAGAAGGTCAATACCAGAAGGTTCATATCCATTTGCTAAAAGTAATAATTTTAAATGGTCTTTATAAAAGTGTCCTTTAAAACAGTTTTCATAATAAAATTCTTTTAAAAGAATTTCTCAAAACCTCTTCATATGAAATTTAGAAAAGTAGTTATAAAATCCTATGGACCTTTAAGTATCCCAGGGTCCTAAATATTCAGGTTACCAGGTGATGAACAGGTCACGTCAAGTATCAAGGAAACGTAACAGGGTTCGAGGCAAGGTTTCAAGTAAAGGTTCAAGTCAAGGGAATCTTATCAAGGGTTCACAATACACGGAAACAAAAGCAAGGTTCACAGAACAAGGGAACATAGCAGTGGCTTAGGGAATCCTAAACGAAATCAAAATCAGGAATCAAGAGAAACGAAGGCTCCTTACAAGAAGAGCAGAATATCTGTACCTTATGCAAAATGACAAGTTGATAAAAATGGATCACAGAGAAACGGACAGTCACTTCTTCTTCACCGAACCTATACAAATTAATAGTCACGTATTACTTATAAGTCCATTTTAATCCGATTACATAATTTATGTTTCTTTAGGAACTTTCCATAATTCGACTTTCCATATTTAGTAACTTAGGGTTTATGTTCGTAAATAATTCAAACTTAGGGTTTTACACATGATAGTAAGTTAAGTTAAAGGTTGATTATGACAAATACCATGGTTTAGGTTTTCAATTGTCAAGTTAGTAAATTCTAGGGTCTAATGTGACAATTTTATTAGTGCATGATCTAAAAAGATATTTAACAAAGTTCAAGTCTATTTTACGTGTCATGATATCAATTAATCTTTAAATTTAACATAATATGATATGTAATAAAGTGCCATTCATTTGCTGCTACTTATGTGAATTTCTTTATTCTATTTCCAACTCAGTTCGCCACCATGCACACTCAGTCGATCAATAATCCCAAAATTTGACAACTCGCGTCTCATAGATGTACTCTATCCTAAACCGTATGCGACTCGAACTGAAATCCAAACACACACCGCAACCTTAACCAAAACTCGAACCGTTGCTTACTCGAACACATGACACGACACGACTCCATGTTATAGAGCAAAACCCCACTCAACATCAAAACCAACGAGGAAACATCATGTACAAAGAGACCGAAATAACCTCGACACATTAATATATAACGCCACACATGTATTTAGAGATCATGCCAAAAACAAAATAAAAGAGACAATGGTCGATCGGCTGGCATGGAATACCAGTTCATGTTTCCATTTTATACATTTACAAAACATACACCTCACGTTAATTCTCTAAAATTTATAATTGGTTAGGACGTGTTAATAAGATCACAAAGCTGTTCTTATATTCGATTTAATGGCGTATCTCTTAGACTTATTCGAAAAGCAAAACGGAGCCGAGATCGACATTCGTGTTATACAGTTTCCATTATTTCATGTGGTTAATAACTTCCATACGTACCCTTATTTAACCGATCAGAGATTTGTTTTACGTGTTATATCATTCCATGCGACTATATATATTTCATTGGTATTCCTATTCAAAACAAAACAAGATCAGTTTCATGTTATAAACGTTTATATGGGTTCACATGTCGAGAAGAAAACAAGGACGAAGATAAGTGATACCTTGGGTCGGATATGAAGAACGAAGAAAGTACGAAACAAGATGCGTGTCAAAACCCCTACGAACCAACAGCCCTTCAAACTAATACATGTCAAGAACGAACCTTCGAATCACGAGCGAAAAACCCTCTTCACTTCAAACAGCCTCTTGTCGTCTAAGAACGAGGATCGGAACGTCGATAATTCTTGTTGTGTGTCCTAGTTTTTCGAAGGATGGGTAAGTGTGGGTAGCCGTATGAAAAGCAAGGAAGGGATGCATGTGAGTGTGAGGCATTCTTTGTTTCTTAAGCATACGTATGGAAGCAAAGGGAAGAAGTAGGGTATGAGTGTTGTTTGTTCTCAAGACATACGTATGAAAAGGCAAATGGAGAGATGAGGGTTTGCTTATATTAACCAAATGGTGGGGTTCAATTTGTAAATCAATTTGTTAAAGAAATTGGAAGGAGATCATGCGTAATAAGGCAAATTAGTGGTTGACTGTGATTGTGATTAATCAATTTGTTAAAGTGATTGGGAGGAGATCATGCCGAGAATCAAGGGGGATAAAGAGGTGATTATTATTTTCAAAGTTTCCATACTTGATTTCAATATGTGTACAAAATCTCTAATATTCGGTCCATGCAAACTCTCTCACGTGTGATATACATATATGTATATTTTAATTATGTTTAGTCATTATCTTATTAAGTGTAGTTTAGGTTTAATTTAATTTAAAAAAAGTAAGGCTTAGAAATATTTATTATTTAGTTTAGTAACTTATCATATGTAATTCTTATAATTCTCTTTTTAAATCCTTGTGTTCTGGCAAAATTCAAATTAGATGGTAATTTAGGGATTTTCAAATGATTGGAAAATGAGGGTTTTACACATGAAATCTGGTCAAAATCTGGGATTTGAGAGAATAGTATTTCTACAACACCAAACATAAGCATGTATGGTGTTCCTGATACTCCATATGGATTGTCATGTCCTTTTTCATGAAAGCAACTTGATCTTTTTATTGTTCTATATACATAAATGATCAAGAGAAACTAATATTAGTAACACATTAGCTAATAGTTAATTTTGACATTAAGAAAGAGCAAATTACATAAAAGGCTAGGTCACAATTAAACTTTTAATAAATTTATATATTTTTTCTTATAGAATGTTTATTGAATCTTTAGTCTTTTAAAAACATACAATCGTTGAATTGTATGTATTATTGTTAAAAAATATAGAATAACTTTGAATGGTCGTAAAACTTTATAATATTATACTGGGGCAGAGGGCTCATAAACCCCCTTTTCTTGATCCAGCCTTTTCTTAGCTTCGGTAGGAACACAATTCGAATGATAAATCTTTTAAAACGATTCAATTAGAGATTGTTTTCTATTATTATAACTGTTGCGCCGTCGAGTAACACCCAGCTTGAATTCCGCTGTGTATCCCAAAATTGGGGGTGTTACAGATTGGTATCAGAGCTATAGTTATAGAGAAACGGGTCTAATTGAGACCTAAACTATAACTACTTTTTCACAAAAATGTTTTATAGCCTTTCGCTCTCCGTGCCTTCCCTCCTCCAGACGATTATGTGACTTCTAAGTAATTTATGCTACACAACCACTGATAACGCTTAAATCTAACATGCTTTTAGGCGCGTTGTTGCTAGTTTTGTGCATAATATTTGGTTATATTTATGTGTATTTGTTGCTAAATGATGAAAAAGTGTGTATGCAAGTAAATATAGCCAAGTGCAGGAAAAGTTGAGGAAAAGACGAAGAAATGAAGAGATTATGCACATTTGGAGAATTACGAGAAAGAAACCACGCGATACTTCAAGGATTTGATTAGTTCAAGATTTTCATGCTTATATATCAAGAAAAGATCAAGTTATATGATAGGAAGTAGTGGTATAGCGAAGGATCAAGCACGTAACGAGAAAAGAGAAAGAAAAAAATAAAGTTGTATGGCAGAGTGATACATCCGATCGGATGGCACCCGCATCCGAATCGGATGGGAGAAGGTTATTTTACCGAGAGTTCCAACCGATCGGTTGGAGCCAAATACCGATCGGTTGGCCGACGCTGGAGTTTCAAAGTTGCAATTAATGAATAAGTTAAGCCCCATAATCATTGAGGCTTATCATTTCTCTGCTATTTACTGATATTGGACGTTTTTGCTTGGAGAATAAGGGTTTCCTCACTTATTTAAGAAACCCTTGGCTAGTTTACAAAGGAGAGAAGTTTTTGGGAGGTGACAACCCAAAAGCAAATCGAGTAAGGCTTACACCAAGTCTAACTAACTTATGATTATTGCCCGAAAGCTTGTAGTTGCTGTAAAAACGTCCAGGAAGCCTTGAGTTTGAGTCTCAAGAGTTGTGTCCGTGTGTGGAGTTGTTTACGTGTAAGCAAAGGCGATTGAAGGAGTGTGGATTGCTATAGTTCCACAATTCTAGTTCTTGTAATTCCACGATTAGGTATTTCTTATTGAGTTATTATGAACTACTTTTACTTTTACTATAAGATGAATGAAAGTTTGGTTAATTACTTGTGTTTGATTATGATTGTTATGGAGTGATTTTGGTTGTACTTGTGTTTGTATGATGTGACAATTTGATGCGCGTGATGTGTCGTTGCGGTTTAGCAGTATTAATGCCTACTCAAGTTTTAAATTTATATTTAGCCGACTTATCAATAACACACACACTTAACGAGCAGTGTACCCGGTCAGTATGAATATAATGGTAAGTAGAGTGTCGATCACTAAGAGTGAAACGTATTATCTAGTTATTCTAATCAGTATTTTAATATCCTAAGTTAGCTATACAACCTAATCTAACGCAAGGGGGTTCAGCCTGAGAAACTGGCACGGTTTGGTTACGATTAAATAATAAACTAAACTAAATAGCACGAATCAGCGATTAGCACACACGTACACAGATAGATACTCGAGACAATAAGAAGACCTGTCCTGATAATTAAGTAGCTTGTCACTTGTTTTATTGCTAGTTTTATATGAAGTGTATATAATTAAACCTTTCTCGTTGGCTCTAATATTATCGGCGAGTAAACCCTTAATGATTACTTATGTATATCCTATTTATTCAAGAGACGCTAAAACAAATAGGCGAGGAAGAGCATGGCGACCCAAGCAAGACTCAGCTAGACACAAAGGTTATCAATGCACTAATAAAAGTCACCAAAGACATCAACATATAAACTTTAATTAATGGGAAAGCAATATTAAGGTGAGTGCATGATCTTCCGTAGTCACATGACACAAGCCCATCAATCCTGATGAATTAAAGTGTACTAATACAATAAAACAAAACTACTTAATGAATTAAATACATGCAGGACCTTCTTACAGCTCTTGTATCTTTGTTTAAGGTGTGTCTTGTGCTGCTTGGTCGTCTGAATTCGGCTCTAGGGTTATATCTCTCTTCGGTGTGTAGTCTTCGAGAGCTCTCAAATTCGTCTGTCCTTGGGGTATTTATAGTTTCTGTCTGAGGGATCGATGCGGCGCATTGAGTTATTAGATGCGGCGCATTGACTTAACTTCGCGTGGGGTCCAAGATTAATATATTCAGGAATATTCGTACACCGTCTTTAGATGTGGCGTATCTTGATCTTTGTATGCGGCGCATGTACTTTAGCTGTCTTGGATTGTAACTTGTGAAATCTTGATAGTGATACGCCGTATGTTAGAAGTATATTGCGGCGTATCTGGAGTAGAACGAGCTTGATCTTCTGGATTTCAGTAGGCTTTTGACATCTTGCTTGTTTTGCTCCATAATTAGTCCAAAATCGCCAAGTTTCACATAATGCTTGTTTTTACCTGAGAATCACTAAAGTAAACATTAATGTATCAATTCTCATATATAATATAATAAAACAAGTCAAATAAATAGGATAAATGATGATAATAAAATGTACTTATTTGAGTTCATCAAATATCCCCCCACTTGAACTTTACTTGTCCCCAAGTAAACCTCAGAATTAATCGTATGAAAATGTATCCTAAAAGATATTAGGATTTATTTTTATATTTAAGCACGTATTCGTTTTGTCATAATCACAGAACCAAACACTTAACGAAGTAGAAACCAAAATAATTTTTAATGTAAAACAATTCTAAATCGTTTAGTTGCTTAGTCGTGACGAATATTCTATCATAGGCTTGGCAAGTATACGCATCTCCTCCACTAAAGCCAAGGAGTAACAAGTCTAAAGCGGTAAAAAGGGTTTGTTGATTAAGGGTTGATCATCCTTTTTAATCTCTATCGATCTTACATTCCAGAAAAGGCGAAAAAATTACAAATACATGATCGAATCCACGACCATGATACTTGCAATTGCTCAAATTCTTAACTCGAATATGCTAAAGATAGGACCAAGTAATCTTCACCAATAATATTATATCAAAAAGGGCGACAAAATCATAAATACATAGCCGAATCCACGACTACGATACTTAAGATTGCTCAAATCCCTAATCTCAATAAATCAAAGGTTTGGATGAAGAATGATATAGGTTATGGATAATATTTGGAATACAAATTGGTGTAAAATAAAAAATAAACAAAACAGATAAATTAAAATCCTAAGTGTGGTAAATTACTTTCCCAACCATCCCATGAATAAGACTCATATCATTGAATAACTCAGGCTTTAACACTTGAAACACACGCTTTAGGTAGACACGAATTATACTCAACAAAATCTCAATCAAAGAATTAACCTTAGTTGGCGTTCCCATAACGGCCAACTCCCATTCAATCCATAAATATAATATACAACAAATAGTGGTGATATCTCCCACTTAATACAAAACTTTACATAAGTTGGTTAAAACAAACTTCCAACTTTTCCTTTTTCTTTTTCTTTTCTTTTTTTTCGATTCTTTTTTTTTTTATACGTGTAAAATTTCACAACTTTTCTATCACTATTTTTTCGAATAATTTTTCCATACTCTTCATACTTTCAGAAATAACTGTAATAGTGAAAGTAGCAAACACACGAAAAATAAACTAAAAATTATACAATATTTACTTTCATACCAATTGCATTGTGCAATTTCCCGACCTAACCAAAGATAATGAATTACGCACGCGAACACAGGTAATGTAAGGAAACACACTTTGCCTAAAGCAATTAACCACGGATTTTAATCTACAGGGTAGGCTAAGGTGTAAGGGTGTATCGAAACATTATAACAAAGGTGTAAAAAAATGAAAGGAATGACTCTGAGAGTTTTTCTAGGGGTATCTTACTCTAAAAGTGAGAGTAAACAAAGGGTTTATACGGGGGTTAACTAACCAGTGTAGTTAGTTAATATCACATAACATATAAAGGCTATTTGGGTGTAATCCTAGAAATTTACCAATTTAAACAAGTCACTCCAATTATATAGATAATACTCATTATGGTGGTCTCGAATAGTATACAAGCCAAGTTCTAAAGTTTACAAGTCACCAGCACACTAAAGTTTTAATATTTTTGAAAGAATAGAGTTATGTGTGCGGTTATGTAATTTAGACTTTAAACAAAAACATGCTAAAAAATTTTAATTTTTGATATATTAAGCGCATCTTAAGCATATTTTGAAAAAGTTTAGGACAAGTAAGTATTCTAATTCTCCATCCTCCCACTTAAGTTAAACAACGTCCTCGTTGTGTCAAAGGTTAAAAACTGAAAAATAAAAGAATTAGAACAGAAAAACTCCCCTGAGATTTGCTCGGTATGATCCTCCATTATTCGTATAAGAGCAAAAATCAACTTTCTTGTGGATGAGAACGTTTAAGCTTCATAAATGATGTATCCACAAAAATGCAGGAATCTATAATACCATTTAGACTTTTACACACCTGAGTTAAGAAGGTTCAAACTTGCATAATACATTAGTAGTTAGTAAAAATTAAACCTAAAAAATTAAACTGTAAATCATCAGGTCAGTCGATACGCCGTATCTTATGGAAGAAGATACGCCGTATCGAGCCTGGAATAAATACGAATCAGAATAAAAGATGCGTCGCATCCTTAACCAGGGATGCGCCGCATTAAATAAACTGACAGAAAGTTTTAAAGTCAAAAAATAAAAATGCAGAAAATGAAATAAGATATGACCAGTGCAGGTGATGCGTCGCATCTTATGATGGAGATGCGCCGCATCTTCTGCAGGTCTGACAGACTCGACACAAAACAGAAAAGTAAAAAAAAAAATTCATCGGGTTGTCTCCCGGTCAGCACTTGTCTTTATTCCAGAGTCTTCAAGTTAGACTCACGTTCAGCTCTTTAATACTGATCACTGAAAGAGTCGGAAGCATCGCGCTCCCTCATCGCCAGTCCAGTAATATTGAACACTCCTTGCTCGTCCTTAATATCTACGCCATTCTTCTTTAATATATGTATAAACAAAGTTCTGTCCCTTTCGGGCAGAGATGATAAAACGATAGACGGGAAATTCTTATCATTATATAGGCATAAACATGCAAGGTGGGGTGGTAGTTCAATAAACATATCATTATTCAAATTTGTATTCTCAACTATTCTCCTACGTTTGTTAATCACTTCGCAATCATACCACTCATCATCAGAATCATTAACAATATCGCGCCTAAGTTCGGTAGGTACATTAAGGTCAATAAATTCCTCGAGGTTCTTATGATTAGGATTAGTTGAGTTGTTTTGAATCAATGTTTCTCCCATAAGCCTAGCTTCTAGATCGAGGTCCATACGTTCTCTTAATCCTAGCACATAGACGCCTCTAATTATGCTCTTAGCAGGATTTTGGCACTTATAGACTAGTTTATTGTTCCCTACCTTTAATGAGATTTTTCTTTTAAGAACATTAATCTTAGCATGGGCGGTAGACAAGAAAGGTCTTCCAAGGATTAAAGGAATCTTAACATCCTCGGGCATATCTAATATAACAAAGTCTACGGGGAAAACAAACTTCTCAATCTTAACTAGCACATTTTCAGCAACCCCTTCAGGTCGTTTTACCGTTTTATCAGCCAATTCAATAAGCAGCTTAGTTGGTGCTAATTTTCCTAGTCCTAGGGTAGTGAATGTCTTAAGGGGCATAACACTAATGTTAGCTCCTAAGTCGGCTAATGCATTATTGAAAGATATGTCATTAATTGAACAAGGTAAAGTAAAACTTCCTGGGTCCTTTTCTTTATGAGGCAAGGCACGTAAGTCGGTTGCAGAGCTCTCTTCTTTCATTGTAGCCTTGATCTCCTCTTCAATCTTTGCCTTCTCTTTGAGTAACCTCCTTAAACTGATTGAAGAATTAAAGAAAAATTCGGGCTTTGGAGCATCATTACCATTCATCAATCTTCTAGGAAGAGGTATGTTAGGTGTGACTTCTTCAGTAGTGCATATGGCCTTGACATGATCTCTTGGGTTAGTTTCAGTTGAGCTAGGTAAACTTTCGTATCCCCTTTCTTGAAGAACCTTGCTCATTCGTCCGATTTGTTGTTCCAATGCTTTAATCGAAGCTCCTTGATTTCTTGTTATAGTATCTGTTGAGGCTCGGATTTCTTTGATCATAGCGGTGTTCTCTTCATGTCTTTTAGCAGCATCGGCCATAATTTGCTTTAGAGTGTCATCCAAAGTTTGCCTCCTTTCTTGATAAGTGGGATTATAGTTGTTCTTTTGATAGTATCCCGGAGCAGCTTCCCTAAATCTTTCTGAAGGTTGGAATGGTCGTCCAAATTGTATGTAGTATGCTTCTTCAAAAGTCTCACTTTCATTCTTTTTAGGGCAATCTTTAGTGTAATGAGGTCCTTCGCATTTTTCACATCCAACTTGGGCAGCATAAACTTTCTCATCACGCTTCTTCATCTCTCTACTAATTTTATCCAATTGAGCTTGAATTGCAGCAAACCCGTCAAAATTAGTGCTGCTCTTAGATCTAGTAGAGGTTCCGTCGTGCCATTTTTGAGAGTGATCAGCAGCTTCTTGGATAGCTTTTCTAGCATCGGCTGCACTCTTTTGAGGCACAGCTCCCTTAGCATCCAAGATTTGTCTAGTAGGCACGTCCAAACCTTAATAGAACAATATTATCTCCTGCATTGGAGTTAGATAATGTTGAGGGCATTTCATCAATAAGTCTTTAAATCGTTCCCAAGCTTGATAAAGAGTTTCATCAGACTCTTGTTTGAAATTGTTGATAGCCTCCATCTTTTTAGCAGTTTTAGCAGGTGGACAATATCTTTTCAGGAATTTGCTCTTCAAATCTTCCCATGTTGTGATTGAACTAGCAGGTTCATTCCTTAGCCACTTATTAGCAGCTCCTTTAAGCGAAATTGGAAAGATTCTTAGCATAAGTTGATCGTCTGAGACTCCTTCTGTAGTAAACAAATCTGCAATCTCGAGGACTTTTTCAACATGTTCATTAGCATCTTCATGTTCTGTTCCACTGAAAGCATTTTCTCCTAGCTCCTTGAGAAACTGACCCTTCAACTCAAACTTTGAATTTTCATCAAACTTTGGTCTAGCAACTCCTGAACTGTAATCAGCACGGGTTTTGTTCATGTATTCCTCCATAGTAGTGTTTTCCGTCATTGTTTCTGTTTCTTCTTCTCCTTCTCTTCAGAAAAGTAATCAAGCTCGAACGAACTTGAAATTTCAAAGCTTTTTGTGTTGAAAAGCCTTTTAAGCGAATGTAAGGCTCGTTCAGGATCTTCGAAAGGTTTAATCAAGTTCTTAGTTGAACTCCTAGTCATGCACTTCCTGAAATCATCACAAAAGCATCAGTAGGGTATGTTCAAGAAAGTATGATATCAAAAAATTAACAACGAAAACGGAATACGAAAAATAAAAGTTGCTGATATTTGCAAACGATGCGCCGTATCCAGAAAGTTGGATACGCCGTATCTTATTACGTTAAAATTTAATCAGACTTTTATTCAGAAAACAGATACACCGCTTATGAATTAGAATGCGCCGTATCAAATTTAAATTATCAAAAATCGATTATATTTATTAAAATTAAATGCGTCGTATTAACAAAAGCTAATGCGCCGTATTTTCGTTACGTTTCAAAATACAAGATTTTTGATTTAGTAGATGCGCCGTATCGATAAAGATAGATGCGTCGCTTCTGTTTAAAAATTCGAAAAAAAAAATGTTTTTAATTAAAATAGAAAATACGCCGTATCTGTTAAAACAGATGCATCGTATGGCGTTAGCATTTAGAAAAATTTCTTATTAAAAACAGAATACGCCGTATCTTGGGGAAAGATGCGTCGTACTCGAATTATTAAACGCGTTGTATTTTATAAAAATTAAACGCAATACGCTGTATCTGTGAAAACAGATGTGCCGTATCGTTTGTATTAGCACAATACAACGATAGCAGAATGCGGAAAAATAGAAAAAAGAAAAACAAAAATAAAAACAAACAAAAAGAAACAAAAATTACAGAAAACAAAAACACACAAAAAGAGAAAATATGCAAATTATACAATGAATGCAATCTATCTAATATACAAATGGTTAGTGGTTAGAATCTAAAAAGAAAAACCTAATTAAAATACTAAATCAAATTAACAGATAATAACAATTCACTCCCCGGCAGCGGCGCCAAAAACTTGATGCGCGTGATGTGTCGTTGCGGTTTAGCAGTATTAATGCCTACTCAAGTTTTAAATTTATATTTTGCCGACTTATCAATAACACACACACTTAACGAGCAGTGTACCCGGTCAGTATGAATATAATGGTAAGTAGAGTGTCGATCACTAAGAGTGAAACGTATTATCTAGTTATTCTAATCAGTATTTTAATATCCTAAGTTAGCTATACAACCTAATCTAACGCAAGGGGGTTCAGCCTGAGAGACTGGCACGGTTTGGTTACGATTAAATAATAAACTAAACTAAATAGCACGAATCAGCGATTAGCACACACGTACACAGATAGATACTCGAGACAATAAGAAGACCTGTCCTGATAATTAAGTAGCTTGTCACTTGTTTTATTGCTAGTTTTATATGAAGTGTATATAATTAAACCTTTCTCGTTGGCTCTAATCTTATCGGCGAGTAAACCCTTAATGATTACTTATATCTATCCTATTTATTCAAGAGACGCTAAAACAAATAGGCGAGGAAGGGGCATGGCGACCCAAGCAAGACTCAGCTAGACACAGAGGTTATCAATGCACTAATAAAAGTCACCAAAGACATCAACATATAAACTTTAATTAATGGGAAAGCAATATTAAGGGAAGTGCATGATCTTCCGTAGTCACATGACACAAGCCCATCAATCCTGATGAATTAAAGCGTACTAATACAATAAAACAAAACTACTTAATGAATTGAATACATGCAGGACCTTCTTACAGCTCTTGTATCTTTGTTTAAGGTGTGTCTTGTGCTGCTTGGTCGTCTGAATTCGGCTCTAGGGTTATATCTCTCTTCGGTGTGTAGTCTTCGAGAGCTCTCAAATTCGTCTGTCCTTAGGGTATTTATAGTTTCTGTCTGAGGGATCGATGCGGCGCATTTAGTTGTTTGATGCGGCGCATTGACTTAACTTCGCGTGGGGTCCAAGATTAATATATTCAGGAATATTCGTACACCGTCTTTAGATGCGGCGAATCTTGATCTTTGTATGCGGCGCATGTACTTTAGCTGTCTTGGATTGTAACTTGTGAAATCTTGATAGTGATACGCCGTATGTTAGAAGTATATTGCGGCGTATCTGGAGTTGAACGAGCTTGATCTTCTGGATTTCAGTAGGCTTTTGACATCGTGCTTGTTTTGCTCCATAATTAGTCCAAAATCGCCAAGTTTCACATAATGCTTGTTTTTACCTGAGAATCACTAAAGTAAACATTAATGTATCAATTCTCATATATAATATAATAAAACAAGTCAAATAAATAGGATAAATGATGATAATAAAATGTACTTATTTGAGTTCATCACAATTGTTGGAGTAATCTTATCATAGTGATGCATGAAAACATATCTTGTTTTATGAGTTTGTTGAGATACAATCTAATCTTGCTTAATTGGTTGGTAAAAACAATGTTAAAGACTAACAAAGGCCGAAAGGAGTTTTCTTTATGTTTTTATTCCAAAAAGTTAGAGCACGAATTAGTATGGATTATGGTGAGTGACAAACACCATCTTGACTCATTAAAATGGATTTGGAAACGATTTCATCACGAAAAAGGCCGAAAGGATTCGTAGGAATTCTTAAGATAAGAAATGCTTTCAAACAACAAAAAGCTTAAAAGAATTGTCGTAATAGTTAATCAAGGCCGAAAGGAATTAACTAGGAGATTGAATTCTAGATATGATTTCTCATGATAAAAACCATTGATTGTGAATCATTCATATTAAGTTGTGCATCACTACAAGTCACATCCAACTTGGTTGGTTACTCTAAACAATTGGTCATAGAATCACACACAAGTATATTTGTTTTTGATTGATTGAACCTTGCTTGCTTTTAAATTTACTTCAAATTGGATTGACACCCTTTTTCTAAAACTTATTTTACTAAACCTAAACCCCAATTCCCTTGGGACGATCTCGACTTACCCACCTTTACTACCGCGGACGAGTATACTTGCTCGTATGTGTGATTAGAGAATTGGATAAATCGTGTTTATAAATTTTAAAACTTGAACACAACGACACGCACATCAAGTTTTTGGCGCCGTTGCCGGGGAATTGTTAAGATTTTCTTGGTAGTTGGGCTTAGTAGCATAGTTTTTTGTTTAAGTTAAAAAGAAAAAAAAAAAAAAAAAAAAAAAAAAAAAAAAAAAAAAGGTTTGGTTCGGAACCAACTGATTCGGATGGATGCCCATCCGATCGGTTGGTGGTCTCGGTAAAAGTTTTTGTTTTAGTAATTTTTGTTATTTTTTAGTTTTTATGTTTCATTAATGCTATGATTAATTAGTTTAAGTAGTAGATTAATTAGGATAATTAATTTAAGATTATTAGAAGAGTTTTAATATGATAAATGCTTAGTTAATTTAGTTAATTTTTAGTTTAATGTGTGGTAGTTTAATAGTTTTTATTAAATGTGTTGATAATTAGTTTTATGATTGGTAGTTAATTGTTAGTTTTTATTAATTAGTTAAATTTTAATTATTTAGTTTCTTCTTAAAATATATATATATATATATATATATATATATATATATATATATATATATATATATATATATATATATATATATATATAAATAAAAGGTTATAAGTTTAGTTTTAATATATAAATAAAATATATATATAAAAAAAAAAATTTAAGTTTTTCGATCTAACCGATCGGACGCTGCCCGCATCCGATTCGGTTAGGGCGATTTCATTTTTTGCATTTTGTCCATCCGATCGGATGGAATGTAATACCGATCGGATGGTTGTCTCGGTAAAAGTTTTTATGATTTTTAATTTTCATTTGTTTTGATGTTTTAATAGTTTGAAGTTGTTTGTTTGCTTATTTTGGTTTTACATTTGGATATGATTCGATTATAACTAACCCTCATGCTAATAGTCTGGATTTTTGTTTTAGTGGTTATGTTATAGTTAGTGCTTAAGTAGAATGGAGAGTTTAAGCCATGTTTCGGAGTACTTGAGAAATTTGGAAGAGATGTTGAAAGATTCAGGTGATTCTTTGGAGAAATTGGAAAGTATTTTGGACAAAGCTAAGGTTGGTTTAGAAGGAAAAGAAGAAGTTGGCGAAAGCATTGTTTATTTACCTAAGGAGAAAAGAGTAGTTGTGTTTACACAAGCACCACCTAGAGAGTTTGATGTACCATTTATGAGGTATGCTACACCATGTGGTGTAGAAGGTATTAAAGCTTGGGACGCTCAACTTAATATGGAGTATGGTGAAAATTATATTACGGAGGAGATGCTTGGTAAACTTGGCTTTGTTAGGCTTGATTATGAAGATTATGGGAGAAAGATAGTGCGAGATGTGAATGTTAATATTCATGGTCATGTTTTCAAGATTGACTTTGTTGTGTTGGAATATGGAAATTCAAGTGAACCAGAAGTGATGTTTGGTAGAAATTTTATGGTTAAGACTAAATGTAGGGTTGATTTTGCTTTGGGAGAGATGAGAATTGATGTAGATGATGAGATGGTAGAGAAGAAGGAAGGTAGAGGAGAGATTGTGAAAATGGGAAAGGCAAATAGAAAGAAAGCACCACTTAACAAACTTACCCAACCCTCCACCCCTAAGAATGAGAGTTCTTCATCAAGTTCACCACCCAAATCACCCCAAGAAGTTAAAACATTGACTCAAGAGTAGAAGGAAGCAGTTTTGGAAAACTTAGAAATGAAATTTAAGGAGCTTATGGAAGAGAAGCCGGTTATAGAAGTATTGAACAATTACATGACTTATTGTAAGAAATTAGATGCGGTTATGATGGCAACAGCTAGGCTAGAGGATAAGAATTTTGATGAGTTTGCAAGGGAAAGGATAGTTGAGAATGGGTTGCCTAAGAAAGAGAGTGATCCGGGAAATTTCGTGTTACCAATTAAGGTAAATGGAACCGATGCGATGTATGCATTGGCCGATACAGGAGCAAGTGTGAATGTGATGCCGTATCCATTATACAAGAGATTAGGACTTGGTAATCCTCAACCAAATCAATATAATCTTACTATGGCTAATAATTCTAGAGCAAAAGTAATGGGAGAAGTGAAGAATGTTAGAGTTCAAGTAGGATATCAAGCTTTCTTAGCCGATTTTCTTGTGCTTAATATTCCGGTGGATAAGGAGTTACCATTGTTGTTAGGAAAAATGTTTTTGAGAACTTGCGGAGCTATTATAGATATGGGTAGAGGTACTATGACTATTAGTGATGGAATCTTGAAGCATACTTACTATCCTAGACCTAGAGGCAAGATTGTGAAGGAAGTGCATGAAGATGAAGAAGGAGAAGATCATTTAGGTTGTTTCGAAGTTGGTAGAGATGAAGAGGGAAGACCTAAATATGGGCCGATTGTTCCTAGTTACTTTGGTATTGAAGATGAGTTGGAAAGAGCTTTAGCTATGGAGGTTTTCTATAACCCATTCAAAAATGTTTTTGTGTTCAATAAATTGACAGATTTTCTTGGATCTTTACCGGTTCAATTGAAGAATTTGGAATGGGGACCCGAAGGAGCTAGTGTTTACAAGAAGGAAGAAGGTGATGGAGAATGGCATGTGAAGTTTGATATAGTTTGTCCGGATGGAAGAAATTTTGCAAGGAAGTTTAAAACGCAAATGACTAATCGGGAGTTTTCCGGCAAATTTCAAAATGAAGACATCTTGAAGCATGAATATTTTGAAGGATAAAGGCAAAAGTTGAAGAATAAAAGCACAAGGCTTGTGCTAGTGTTTGTTTGTTTTGTTTATTTTAATGCATTTTTTTTAGTAGTTTAATATTTGCAATTAAGTTTGAGTTAAGTTAAGACCTTTTGGTTATCTTGGTTTTATTAAGTTTTAATTTATGGAGTTAAGTTTTGTTTTAGAAGTTGTAGAGATAGATTGAATAAGAAGTTGGTAGAATAAGTGTGTTGGGTATTTTTCATACTTAAAAAGAGGTATTTTGGAATAGTAAAACATTTCTCATTTTGTTCTTAAAAGAGTCAAGGTGTTGAAAGAAAGGAGAAAAAGTGAGTTTTGCAAAAATTCAATCCGAATCGGTTGGTTGAAATACTGATCGGATGGAGTGAAGTATATATACTCAAGATTTCAAAAATCATAAAAACACACACACACTCATTCCACTACACTTGGGGTTCATTAATTCGACCATTAGAAGGCTATTAAGAGTTGCAGGAGAGTTGAAAGATCATCAATGGCACCTAAGCAAGTAAGTAACATCATTAAATTGTATCAATTAAGTTTTAATTCGAGTTGATTGATTTAGGTCAAAGTTTGGGCGTTTTTGATGTAGTTCGAATTAAGATGTAATTTTTCTGGAATAGATGGGTAAATGATTGAGGAATTCATTGCAAAAAGAATGAGATAGATTGATTATGTTTTGAGAAAGAATGAATTGATTGGATTTTTAGATCAAATGGGTCGAAAACTTTGAATCAATTCTGGGTTGAAAGTGATGATTTCCAGAAGTTGTTTAGATGTTAATTAATGTTTTTAGGATGATGCATTGTGGAATAGAACATTGATAAGGTTTTGATTTTTAAAAGTGTTCATATGTTCATATGTTCTAAGATTGATCATGCGAGTATGTTATGGATATGATTTGGAGATAAGTGGGAAATGTTGAGACCATAGTGATTGATCAAATGCAGGATAGGGAAGAGTAGGATTTATTAGAATTGATTGGAAGTCGAAAAGAAAAAAAATTTTGTAACAGAATGCCCAACCGATTCGGTTGCGGGGCATTACCGATCGGTTGGAGGCTAGTATTCGGTCTATCCGATTCGGTTGGGTGAAATACCGATCGGATAGAACTTTCTGTGATGAAAATTGATTTTTCAAAGGTTAAGTTTTTAGACTTCTAGATCATGCATGCTTAGTTTCTATACTCTTATCCTATCATATGTTTGTGTTTTTCTACAGAGTTATCTTGCAGGTGGATCAGGAATTTCGAAAAGAACAAGAGAATGAATCCGAAAGAGAGAACAAATGCTGATTCCAGAATGTCATCCTAATCTACTGTGGCGAGGGGAAGATCCGATGGTCCGACAATCTTTCAATGCTATTCTTCTTAAGATTGATGGATGGGTAATTCATTCCCCAAGGTGATGAGTTGGAATGATATGAAAGAGCTTGGTTGTGATGAATTTTTGGAAGATATGTTTCTTATTAGGATACTGTGGAACAAACGGATATTGACCTCTAACATGTGGATGAGAGCACTAAGCATAAGGGATCCAATATACAAAGAATGGTGTTTGGAATTTTTGTGTTCGATGAGAATGAAAGAAAGAGTTACCGATATCGGAGTTACCACCGATAAATTCTTGGAATTCAGACTAGGGGGAAGGAAGCATGAAGTCACGCTCTTCGAGTTTGGGAACCTATTAGGTTTATACTCGGATGAAGATTTAAGTAACAAGGATTTTAAATTTCTGGTAATGAGTGGAGAAAGGAGTAAAAATGATTTTGACGCACATGGATACTGGAAATCGATTAGCACGGAAAGCAAGTTAGTGTTTGGGGAAAGTAAATTTTCAACAATTAAGAGACCATTGTTGCAAGTGCTACATAGGGTTGTGGTACAATCATTGTTGCATAGAACGTCTGGTGTTAATCTGATTTATGAAGATGACTTATGGATTATTCAAGCATTAGACGAGAAGCATCCTTATAGGCATTTGAACGTAGCTTGGGTGATAGTGCAACACTTGCACAAACGCGCTGCAGTTGGAGCGAGGAATTATATATATGCATGTCATTTTATTTCACGAATAGCTAGGAGTCTTGGGCTATTTATTGAGGAAGAGATGAGTGTTTTTAGTGAACCGGTTATTCCATTGAATATTGACATCAAAGGGTTCACAAATCTTCGAGAAAGCAGGGATGGAAAGCTAAGAGGACTTCCAGAAGTCCTAGATGTGCAACCAATAACAACTTGGGATGGTTGATAAATGGTTATGTTTTAAAAGACAATGATGGTTGAACAATTTCTATTTCTATTTCTTTAACTTAAATATCGTAGGATTTATGGTTATGATTTTGGTTTGTTTTGGATTATTTTTATTTTATTATGTTTTATATTTGGTTTGGTATTTTGTTTTGTTGTCTCGAGTATAGTATTTGCAGTGTTTGCAGGGGAAGAATTGACGGAAGCTTAGTGTTGATAAAAAATTTGGAGTTAGAAGAACTCATGTGCCTACTTATGATCAAATAAGCATATGCGAATTTTTTTTCCGGGTAGTGTTTATTTATTTTTCTCTATTTTGTTTTCCTATTTCCTTTACTTTGAAGTTCGTTTTATTACATTGAGGACAATGCAAAACTTAAGTGTGGGGGAGGGAAGAAATAGGAAAAATTGTTTTAATTTTTGATTTTGTAGATTTTGGAATTCAAGTAACTAGAATGTGTTCGTCCTTGAATTTTTCTAGTTGTTAGATGAATTGATTCAATGGTAAAAATAAGGCTATTTAAAAAAAGTTTGGAATGTAATCAAGTTATGAGAGATATTGATAACTATTGCTAGTACATTTTATCACCACTCTAAATTGTGAGGATTTAAGCCTTTTTGTATAAAGCACTTCTTATGCTTTATATTTATTTATGAGTGTGCCGGTGATTATGTTAATTCTAGAACTTGTACTTGTTATGCATTACGGTTAAAATTACTTTCAAGTAATAAAATATATTCAAATGATAAGAGGCAAATTAGGATTTTTCACCAAATGGCCTTCCGTTTACAATTTATTTTTTGCTAATCGCATTGGTTAGTTGTCTTAAGTAATTGGAACCCATTTGTTAGCGTTATCTTATACGCTAAATACCCTTAGTTACACCCTTTTGAGCCTATCTTTTCTTTTGATTAAATCCAGAAAAGTACAAAAAGATTTTACACCTTAGACCTTAGACTTTCCCGAATCAAGTTTAAATGAAGTCCAAAACTATTTATTTTTGAGGATTGCATGTTGACCACACCTTGTATGTGTATATGTCGTTTCAATGAAGAAGGAGGTCGCTACTCTTATTTGTATTTTTTGTAGCGTGTGCTCATCCAAAGTGTGTGTGGGGGGGGGGGGGGGACGTTGTGTTATTAAAAAAAGAAAAAAAAAGAAAAAAAAAAGAGGAAAGCCGATGAGCTATGAAAGTATGGAATGATGAAAATAAAATAGTCAATGAGCTATTAAGGAAGGGAAGAGTTTATATGAAATGCGGAAAAATAATAATCGAAGAAGTTTGGTGGAGTAATCATTTGTGATATAAAGAGTTTGGGACGGAATTTGGACTTGATTCTTATTTGATTTTAATTTTTAGAACCAAATCAAAATTCCCATGTCTTATCCTTACCCTTACCAATTACTTTATTCGTTGTTAGCTTTCGAGCATCCGGATTTAGTGATGGCTTTGTTTAGATATGTAGTACATGGATGTTCTAGTGACCATCCGAGTTTTTGAATTGTTGAAAAACGTTGTTAGCGATCTAGTGAGTAAATTGGTGACCATCCGTTATGCATGTAACGTCGTTAGCGAACCAAGGTACAATCTAGTGACCATCCGTTGCTTAACTAAACAAAGATTCGTTGTTAGCGAGCTATGATGTTCTTGTATGAAGTATTTACACATTAGCTAGGTAATCAAAACCCTTCAACCTAAAACCAAATAAAGACCTCTTTGATGTTTTATTTTGTTGTTTTGATACAAGTACAAGCTTATGGTAAGAAACATGAATCATGACTGAGCGATTGAGTGATTTACAATCAAATATACCTTCGAGTGTTGTGTGAATTTAAAATTTCTTTTGTGAGATGCTTAGTGATGTTATCAAGCTCGATTTAACTTGCGTATATTTCAAGAATTTTTCATAATTAAAGTAAATAACAATTGTCCTATTGGGATGGTTGTTAGCTTTTTATAATCATAATGAAGATGCCATTGAGTTCAGTTTTTCTAAAAATTAGACTTGCTCGAGGGCGAGCAGAACTCAAGTGTGGGGGATTTGATAACGCTTAAATCTAACATGTTTTTAGGCGCGTTATTGCTAGTTTTGTGCATCATATTTGGTTATATTTATGTGTATTTGTTGCTAAATGATGAAAAAGTGTGTATGCAAGTAAATATAGCCAAGTGCAGGAAAAGTTGAGGAAAAGACGATGAAATGAAGAGATTATGCACATTTGGAGAATTACGAGAAAGAAACCACGCGATACTTCAAGGATTTGATTAGTTCAAGATTTCCATGCTTATATATCAAGAAAAGATCAAGTTCTATGATAGGAAGTAGTGGTACAGCGAAGGATCAAGCACGTAACGAGAAAAGAGAAAGAAAAAAACAAAGTTGTATGGCAGAGTGATCCATCCGATCGGATGGCACCCGCATCCGAATCGGATGGGAGAAGGTTATTTTACTGAGAGTTCCAACCGATCGGTTGGAGCCAAATACCGATCGGTTGGCCGACGCTGGAGTTTCAAAGTTGCAATTAATGAAGAAGTTAAGCCCCATAATCATTGAGGCTTATCATTTCTCTGCTATTTACTGATATTGGACGTTTTTGCTTGGAGAATAAGGGTTTCCTCACTTATTTAAGAAACCCTTGGCTAGTTTACAAAGGAGAGAAGTTTTTGGGAGGTGACAACCCAAAAGCAAATCGAGTAAGGCTTACACCAAGTCTAACTAACTTATTATTATTGCCCGAAAGCTTGTAGTTGTTGTAAAAACGTCCAGGAAGCCTTGAGTTCGAGTCTCAAGAGTTGTGTCCGTGTGTGGAGTTGTTTACGTGTAATCAAAGGCGATTGGAGGAGTGTGGATTGCTATAGTTCCACAATTCTAGTTCTTGTAATTCCTCGATTAGGTATTTCTTATTCAGTTATTATGAACTACTTTTACTTTTACTATAAGATGAATGAAAGTTTGGTTAATTACTTGTGTTTGATTATGATTGTTATGGAGTGATTTTGGTTGTACTTGTGTGTGTATGATGTGACAATTGTTGGAGTAATCTTATCATAGTGATGCATGAAAACATATCTTGTTTTATGAGTTTGTTGAGATATAATCTAGTCTTGCTTAATTGGTTGGTAAAAACAATGTTAAAGACTAACAAAGGCCGAAAGGAGTTTTCTTTATGTTTTTATTCCAAAAAGTTAGTGCACGAATTAGTATGGATTATGGTGAGTGACAAACACCATCTTGACTCATTAAAATGGATTTGGAAACGATTTCATCATGAAAAAGGCCGAAAGGATTCGTAGGAATTCTTAAGATAAGAAATGCTTTCAAACAACAAAAAGCTTAAAAGAATTGTCGTAATAGTTAATCAAGGCCGAAAGGAATTAACTAGGAGATTGAATTCTAGATATGATTTCTCATGATAAAAACCATTGATTGTATATCATTCATATTAAGTTGTGCATCACTACAAGTCACATCCAACTTGGTTGGTTACTCTAAACAATTGGTCATAGAATCACACACAAGTATATTTATTTTTGATTGATTGAACCTTGCTTGCTTTTAAATTTACTTCAAATTGGATTGACACCCTTTTTGCTAAAACTTATTTTACTAAACCTAAACCCCAATTCCCTTGGGACGATCTCGAATTACCCACCTTTACTACCGCGGACGAGTATACTTGCTCTTATGTGTGATTAGAGAATTGGATAAATCGTGTTTATAAATTTTAAAACTTGAACACAACGACACGCACATCAACCACTTTAGCATATTGATATATACACACTCGACATATTTTCGATCACTTTATACAAACAACGGAATCAACATACTTGCGTATGCCTATTCTAAGTCATCATGACTCAATCACATTTCCTCGAGCATGTACCTACTTCTACATTTTTACAATTTACAAAACATTCCCAAGACATTTTGGGTTGCACAATTCTTACTTTATCTACGTTAAATATATACTCACCAACTATTTTTGAAAACTATGTCAACTTTTCTTGATTTCTTTACTCCCATCTCAACAGATGAGTGTAAATACTCCTTCCGTATTCCCAAAACACCTACATACTAAATTACCTTGTCGATTAAGTATGAGTGTTGAGTCAGAAATTCTTAAGTATGATGATTTACAATGTCTTTATTTAAATGGATCGGGTCGCCTTTTTATTTGAATACAGAAATTATGAATCACCGAACCATAAGTTTATACTCCTTTATTTACATTGTTTGGGACGCCTCTCTATGTAAATAATGAATTATAAACGAGTGGGCTTATTTGCATCTGAAACGACATGAGTATGAACTCGAAGACTACTAGAAATCATTAAACACAAAACGTAAACTTTTATCCACGAAAATTAATACATAACGAAATAATTAGCATCGGTAGTGCTAATGTTACAAAGATTACTAAGTAAGGAATAGAATCGCTAATTGGTTGACCCGCCAAGGCAACGAAAAACACCACCAACCCAACAATAGCGAGAGCCACCATGGGATGTATCACCTTGATTATTCTGTGCGATAAATACAAACAAACCATTAAACACGATAGCAAGACTAGATCTTAAACATAAAGACAAACAAGTTTTATTTCACTTTTTTTAAGGATTACATAAAAACATAACAAGGACTCATTCTAACGACTCTAACTCGAGACTATTACCCCCACAGCTTGTCCACGCCAATAGCTAGGATCACAAATGGCATAAGAACCGCTAGAATGCAAAACATGAATATGTAATCTTCCTCAGGTACGTACGCCAAGTAGATAACCCCAAGAACGACATACACGATTACTAAAATAGTAATGAGGTACGGCATATTGGAAGTAATAAATGAAAGATATATGTTTGGTAGAAGAATGGAAATTAAAATGGAGTATATATAGGCAAAAACTAGTCGTTGGGTACCAAAAACTAGCCGTTAGAAAACACTGTTCACGACCACTGTTCATAGCCGTTAGAATTTACTGTTCATGACCATTATTTTCACTATTCACGATCGTTTGAAATTACTATTCATCGTACTAAGGAACAAACTAATTCATCATCTACAAAAGCTGAAGTTCAGCAACTTTCTCTACATTCATCAAGTTCTCTTCCGAAACCTTTATTGTTAAAAATTCGTTATTTAAAATTTCCTTTTTACACGTATTTTATAAACTCATAATACATACTTATAAAATAACAATTTTCATTCAAAATAAATTTTACTTAAGATTATATGACCTTCGGAACAATGTTTTTCACATGTAAAACAATAAATTTTAACTTATAAAGTTTTCACAAGTAAAACCACCTTTCGTCCTCATCACTTAAACACCTAACACAGATTGAATCCCGGGACGGGATTCCGTTAAGGGGGTGAGACCGTAACCATCGGTAAATTTCCACTTGTATTATAACGAGAGAATACTTATCCATTCTCCACGATAATTTTTTTTAATTAAACGTTACCAGTTTAACTGATCACAACAATCAACTAATGTAACGTAACTCACATTCTTAATAAACGTGCTCACCAGCACCAACATATCTTAAGATTCATTTCAAATAAACATTCAATTATGTCAAGTATAAAATTTCTAATTTTTATTGACCACTTTACGTTATTAAACGTTTAAGCTAAACGTTAGCCATTTATTAGAATTTTCACGAAACCCTAATTTATTATAAACTATGATTTTACACAACTAAATTGTAAATACTAAAGTACAACATTTTATACTTAGTGTACAAGTTTTTAAAGCACAAAAACCCTAATTTCACTTTAACTCTCGATACAAGCCTAATTTCATAAATCTATGATTTTATGTGATCAAATCACAAACCCTAATTATTAGTAACATGTTTTTTACAAAATATAAGTGTACAAATCTTTTAAGCTTATGTACAAGTCATTTATGCATAAAAACATAATATTAATATAAATCCCATTATAAACTTCAGTGTACTCACTTTAAAGCACACAATACAAGTTCATTTTGCACAAACCCTAACCCGAATATTTTTACAACATTCAAACTAAGTGTACAAGTCCCTAAACCTAAGGTACAAGTGTTCAATGCATAAAAACATAAAACTACATTTTATTACTTTTAAACATAATTAAACTAACTTATATTTAATTTAACTTAACCAAACATTAAACATATATTTTCTATATATTTTAAACCCTAGTACAACCCTAAATAGCCTATGGTACAACTTCTTTAAGCTGAACTTGATCTCTTTCTTTTTTTACCTAATTCGACATAATACTTAAACAAACAAGCTCTAGATTATTTTCTATACAATAAATACTCAAAGTAAGCCCTAAACTAAACTTGTTACTTCACTAAAGTTACATGTACAACTCACAATAGCCCATGTACAAACAATCAAATCCTATTCGATCCATATGGACTTACCTAGTTCGAATCTAACCAATTATAAACCAAACCATTCTAAACTTGTTACTTGGTGAATCTTAAGCCACATGGATGGTTACATGTCCCATATTCATCCACCCCAACATGTTTCCTTGATATTTAAAAGGTAGGTAAAATCCATAGCTAGCCTTTAGCCACACCACGCCACCCTCCCCCTCTCTACACATGGCTTCCAAGTATTACACACCACATCACCTTGTCCCTTCTCATACAACAAGGTGACCTAGACACTTTTGAAACCATTTCATTCTTTCCCTATATAAACCAAACCCTTATACTCCTCTCCTCCTCACCACCTAATCGAAATACACAAACACACACCCACTATAACACCCCGACCCGTTAAGGTCAAGATATCACATTATGGTGTCATACAAAGCATACATTATGCAAGCGGAAGTCTTTTAAATAAATATCCAAGTCTCAAACATTAAGACTAGTATCAAAAGATAATCCCAAATGCATAGTGGGTTAACCAAACAAACCAAACTAAAACGATAATATTCAAAGTACTGAAATAAATGAAAGTCCGAAACAATGGACAACGAAATGATAAATAAACAGGTCTCTAAGTCCTATGCTCTCTCATTCCCAAGCCTATCGCCCCGCTTATTACCTGCCGCATAAGAAAAGAAAACATGCGGCTGAGCTTAAAAAGCCCAGTGAACAGATATATATATAACCTAACATAACGGTAAATAAGCATAAGCAACGAAGGAATAAGAATACGAAACGAAAAGTATAATCATGAAAGTCATACGAATCAAGAATGCATGAGAACTGATTAAGAAATAAATCAAGAGAGAAATGAAATAAGGAAAAAGTTCATATAAGGATGTACCATAAGAACTGCATACATAATCCGTCAAATCATACTAAAGCAATACAAGTATACTAAGAGGGGAGACCTCTAAGTAATAATAGTGTGAGAAGGAGTGTAAGGCACACACCACCTGGTCACCATAACATGCAAACACATAAACCTAGGATATATCCATACGCTCCCTAACAAAATATGGATGCCAGTACTAGACTGGTCACACATATATAAAGTTGGCCAATAGTGCACGCAATAATTTATAACATAAGGGGGAACGCCGTAGATCTATCACACCTCTACGGGAGTGTCATGCCTAGGGTGCCATCAAAGACATGGTCATGGTACCTCCACAACTAGGTCAGCTCAAGCACAGATCTATCATAGCATACAACAATAATAATCTAGCATGGCAAGAGAAACAAGATAGTAACTCAATAAGTATGGCAAAGCATAGTATAGCATAGCAGAGACATTTAAATAAATGTCAGAATGAATAAATAAGAATGACAATCATACAATGAAAATCATGAGTCAAATAAGGGAATCATATCAGGCATAGGATCAATAGAAATATCCCTACTGAAAAGGGAAAGAATATCTGTACCTTATTCAAAGCAAGCAAACAAGAAAAGAAAGGTCACAAGATGGTCACTCCCGCTTCACTGAACCTATACGAATTAATAACCACATATTACTTTAAGTCCAATTGAATTTGGTTACTCTTTTTAGTAACTTTCCATATTTAGTAACTTTCTATTTTTAGTAAGTTTCCACTTTAAGTAAGTTAACCGTTTTAAGTAACTTTCTACTTTTAGCAGGTTTCCCGAATTAGTAAGTTTTCCATTTAATCAGTTTACAGTATCAAATGACAATATTAATTAGTTTTAAGGTTCCTAATCCTGAATATGTATTCATAAGTTTAAGGTTATTATAGTAGGTTCACAAGTTTTAAGGTTTATTATGCAAACATGACAAGTTTAGGGATCCTTATGCAATTATTGTAAGATTAGGGTAATAATGTAAATATCATCATGTTACATGGTTTCACAAGTTAAGCCCCTTTAGTTTGAATAATGATAAGTTCAACTCTTTAGTTACACAAATAATCCTTATTAGCCCTTTTTAACTATTACTCAGATTTTAACCTTGAACAGACCAGACTTTGACGAATTTATGAACCACATTAGAACTCAGAAATAAAATCCAAAAAATTCACATAGTTACTTTCACGTCTTTAGGACTCACACAAATTTTTCAGAATTTATTAGCTAGTATACTATAGTCTAAAAATCCCTTAAGTCAACTCGTCCAGATTTCTGTTCAGATTTTACATACGAAAAGTTTGTATTTCTTTACTCCATCAAAATAATTCATAAAAATCTACAAAAATTCCAGTAATTACTAAACATATGAAATATGAATCATGCAAATTTTCATCCTCTAATTCGACATGATTTGAAAACTAAAAATCAAAAACACGGACTGATTTTCCAGACATCCGAATTCAGTTTTGACTCTTGAACTTGTAAAATCAAAAAATATATCTTCTCGACCTCTAAAAATTACAAGGCTTATATATTCAGAAAGCTATTTTCTTAAACTTACTTTTAGACCCAAGAAACACTCAAAGACACGTTACCATCATCAAGATCCACTCAGTTCAAGTCGACATTAATTTTTCTGGACAGAAACTAGGTTTATGATTTCATGTGATCTATTAGGGTTTTTCATTTCCATTACTTATTTCTTGATACAAAGCCATTATGGTTGAGTTAGAACAGACCTAGGTTGACCCTTAAGTGGTCTTAACATGTACATAGCAATTCGAATCAAAACAATAACAATATGTCGATTACATTAGGGTTTTCATAGTCGATATTTCATGTCTTTAACTTATGATTTTATGTGTATTGAAAATGATAAGAACAACAAGAAACAAACGAGAATCAAACAAGAAGATGGGTATTGAACAAGGATGATACGATTACCCTTGTAGCGTGATCACAAGAACAAGAACAAGAATAGGATCGATCACCACAGAAAATCCCAGCCGAAAACCTAGCTTAGAACTCCCTTCGAATGGTTGCTAATAACCCACGATCAATACCACCACCACGAACTGCTGTAGCACCACGATGGAACCACCAAAAGAAGCACCAAGGAACTCCCTTTTTGCTGCTGCGAATCGACAGGAAGGAGGAACAAAGGTAGCAGCCGAATGTTTTTGTGTTTGTAGCTTTTAGGGTTTGTAAAAGTGACTAATATTTTTGGTATAAGAGGATGGGAAAGAAACCGTGTATATTGATTGTGTTATACATGGAAGGACCTAATTTAGTGGGATTGGGATATCAATCAAAGTTTAGTGCATTCTTATCTTTTTACTTAGCCGAAAATTTGGTCTTGATTAACATGAAATGTCGCCTATGCCTAGACTAGGATTTTGGAACATTGTTTTGTGATTCTTAGTTTATAATGTAAGGTTTTTATTTACCTTATTAGTTAACTTAGGATATAAATCATCTTAGGTTAAGCACAAATGATATGTCTTTTGTATGATTTACATGTTCTTAAAAATTTCAAAATTAGAGGGTATTTTGGTCATTTCAGATTGAGGTAAATTTTGGGTTTTACACCCACTCACCTACAATCTGATCTAGAAGTCCAAATAGAAGCCAAAGGAGTTTAGCTTGAATCCTAGAAAGAAGGAAAAAGTCTTGGGTTCACCTAGGAGTTAATCTAGTCGATTATCCTCATAATCGGATTTATAGACTTGTAAGCATTTCAATCCTTTTTCCTATCCTTTATAAGTTTGTAATACTCTTATACATGTCACTAAATCAGTTTCAATAGAAAGCTAAGGTCAAAAATCTTTAAAACAAGTTATGAGGAACTATATGTTAACTTAGGTTAATAAATGTTAAATAATAGACATTTTATTCAAATTTCCTACTAAACCAACTACATATAGATTTGGTAGTTTACATATTGTTGTAGATGACATTAAAACGAAGACATAGCAATTTGAATCACCTAAAACGAGTACATGAGTCAAAAGATACGGCCAAATGAAATTACTTAAAATTTGTCAAAAACATTCTGTGACAAAATGTTAAAACACGCAAAACGAGGCATTTCTGGTCCATTTCATCGAAAAGTTAAAACACAAAAGTTATCCGGAACGATGTTTTCTTCTAAAAATATAGAGCACGAGTCCTAAAAACGTACGGCAAGAGCTGGGCAGTAAGGCCTGTTTTAAACTATTTCATTCTTTTCTTTTCTGTTTTTGTCGAGAAACCAAAACAAACACCCTCTTGTGATTTGATTTCATTTAAGCCATAAGCTACTAAGAAAATAACTTTTAATAAGTCTAATAAACTGTCAACAAGCTACGGGAAAAGTCTCATAAGGTTTCGAGATCAAAATCTCATTTTATTTTTCTGTTCTTTCTTTGTCAAAACAAGCCAAACACCCTTCTTTGCCTATTTATTTCGACTACTAAACAATACTTGTAAAATCTGAAACTTGGCCATCCTATAGACCTCACAACATAGAACAAAAGCGTACTAAAAATCTTGTCTCGCCCCGTCTTGAATTAAGCCTTGTTTTGGGCTTGTCGCTAACTGAAACCAAACGCCCCTTTATAAATCGTCTCAACCTCCTTACTTTGAATAATTATTGTGAGCAAACGACAAAGGTTTAGAACTTCGGATTTGAACCATTTAAAAGATCACCCAGAAAACTATTAAAAGGATCAAGAAAGGTTGTAAAAATATTATAAGGCTTCGCCTATATTAAATTTCCTTTTTGGCGAGTTGAACAAAAATCAAACACACCCTTTTTAATTTTTATTTTCATTTTTGAAAAGCTATAAGCTAAAATATAATCAAATAAGCCCTTATCAGCTTATTTTCAAATTATTAAAGCTTTTTTCACTAAGTCGTAGCAAACCTCGCCTTTTTCTAAATTAAAAACGTGTTTAAAATGAATTAAGGACTAAGGACGAAACGTATTAAAAGCTTGGAGGGTAAAACTTGCCAAATCTGATAGATGGAGTTTTCTTGAGCCAAAAGTGTAAATATTACAAAGTTGGTAACATAAGGGCTGGTTTTGTCAACAATCCATAGTAGTGGGTATAAATTATCACTTTTGAAACTATAGGGTAAAACCTGTCATTTCACCAAAGTTGAAGGGTAAAAGTTGTCATTTTATGAAAATTCAGGGGTACAAAGTGCAATATTTTTATAATCACTTCAATGATATATTTCACTACTTAATGATTCGGGATTTGCTATAAAACTTATATAAGAAATATATTTAACAACTTAGGATTACTTATAAAACTTATATATATGAAATATCGATAAACGATCAAACGAAACATAAAAATATGAAAAATGATAAAATCTTATCCAACTTTTGAAGAGACTTCATGTTGTCTCATTTAACATCTACCCATCAACCAAAATGTTACGATTCGAATATTAAAACTCACGTATATTTGAAATACGAATACTAAAACTTGACATATTCACCTAGGTTGCATGTCGGAGCATTTTATTCGCTATACTTGATTTGTTTTTCATCCAGACTACTAAGTTGAGTTCATGGCCCCTATTTTCAATTATTTCGTACTATCTTTGGGGGAGATACATGCTCGATTAACTTATAAATCTTACTCGTTTTACTCAATTGATGAAACACTCTTTTTGCTTACTGAAACTTATTACATGCTGAACACAAGTAACTTTCTGTATGATATCTTGATTAATATTGCCTAAGTTAACTACTTTTGCCATTAAAAGTCCCTCAATCATGAGCCATTAATAACTTGCGGGTGAACGCGAATATAGTGAATAGATCTATTGGAATTGACGACCCATTTGTGTTACAGGAAAAGTAACCAAATGCACTTTATTTGAGATAAATAAAGAGTTGGCAAACTCCTACTCGAGGGCCTTGTTACTTTCATTTAATTATGTCAGTAACTTACATCATTAGTTCATTACTATGATGATCAACCTGTTAACGTTTGCGTGTCATGAGCTTAGAGCAATAATTATTACTTACCCATAATTGTATCCGTTGCAATTATCTTCTTAAACTTGAAACTTGTGTTAAACTGATTTGCTTACAAACGTTATGGATTCACTCAACTTTTGACTATCGAAATCAATTGTTTTACTTATAAACTCTATGAACTCACCAACCTTTGTGTTGACACTTTTAGCATGTTTATCCCAGGTCCATAATGAACGAGGATGGCATGGAGGAGCACGGATACATCAAAAGGGCTATAAATTTTATTATCCTTCGAAACTTATTTTGTAAACCTTGAAACCACTGAGACCTCATTTTGTAAACTCTGGTATTTATAAAAATTCGAATGATAAATCTTTTAAAACGATTCAATTAGAGATCGTTTTCTATTATTATAACTGTTGTGCCGTCAAGTAACACCCAGCTTGAATTTCACTGCGTATCCCAAAATTGGGGGTGTTACATGAGATCCCTGAGAAGACCCTACTTCAAAAAGTCGTTAAGATGCCTGATCTGGAGGTGGTTGCTGTGAGAGAGGAGAAGGAAAGGAAAAAACCGGAGAGTGGGCTTGTGAGCAAGAAAAGGAACGCTGCGGATCCAATCGTCATCCCAAAGAGAAAGAAGAAGAAGAGTCAAGTCAACGACGAAATTATTTCCTCTGATCACACTGTTGATGCCACTCCTCTCAACCAGACTGAGCCGCAGGGCGTTGTTAATGTTGAAGAGGGACCGGCGGGTGGTGAAGGACCCCGACCAGAAGGTGATGGAGGGATAGCTCATCCAGAAGGTGATGGAGGGATAGCTCATCCGGAAGAACAAACGGCTGAGACTGAGAATATCATTCAGAGAAACCCGGAAGAGCAACCTGATGAGGAAACTCAGGCACATAACCAACAGCCTCCTTCTGATGGTAAGAAATGTCCTCTATTTTTTTTCTTATTGTAATTTCCTTCCTCATCTCTCTTTTTTGCAGATCATTCAGCTCATACTACACACTCCCAGCATCATCCACACAGCCCCTGAGAACCTTCTGAGAACATCATTCGTGGAGAGGTATACTTATCTTTGTATCACCTTCGCAATACCATCTACCTTGTTCTGACTTGGTTATTTTTATTGCAGATAACAATTCTTCCGGAGGGCGTGGTCGTTATGTCCCGGCTTGGTCCCTAACGGATGATATTCGGTTCGACTCCTTCTGAGCCTTCCGTAAGATGATGTCACATCTTGCCACCCCCGCCGAGCGGGCCGCTCTTGAGGAGCTAAACAACAGTCAGCTGGTCCGCTCGGCTTATGTAAATGCTGGATCCGGGGTTGTCTTGCAGGCTGAGCTGATGCGTAGGTTTACCCAGCTTATCACTGAGTATCGGGAGTTGGACCATGCTCATAAGGGTTCCATCTCCTTATCTGACAGACTAGCGACTGCCGAACGAGAGCGCGATGAACAGGTTGAAAAGTTTGATCAGTTGCTGAAGGAGTTGAGGGCTTTGGAGACTGAAGCACAGAATTAGCATGTTGCTTCTTTGATTCGGGAGAAAGGTTTGGCAGATCAGCTGGAAGAAATGGAGAAGGATAGGAATGATTGGATGAGTGTGTCCGCTTCTCAGGTTGAAACAATTAAGAAGATGGGGCAGGAACTGGCTGAAAAAACCATGGCTGTCGAGAGGTTGGAGGGGGAAAAGAAACAACTGGTTACGGAGGTTGCTCAGTCGGAAGTGGTCCATCATAATGTTGTAAAGGATTTGCTTCTGACTGCTTGCCGCAGGTTGTTTGGCAGTGCTGAATATAAGAAAATTATGGGGAGGGTTTACAACTTGTCGTACACCGCTGGATTTTTGTTTGGTGTTAAGGCTGAGCGTAAAGAAGAGGACATCCAAAGACTTTGAGAGGATCTAAACACACACTCCTTGTGTTAGAGATACTTTGAGTAATACTAACTAGCACGCGGAATTTACTAGCTAATACTTAGAAGATATTGTATGTAAGGTATATGAATGGAACAGTGATTGAATATGTATTTGTATGAACAATGAAGACAATGTTTAACCAAAATGATTCAATATTATTATCAATAATACGAGTGATCTATGTTATCACTAGGGTTACACAACCTTGAATCTTTCATAAAAACAATACGTACATAAACTCTAACTTAGGACCTCCTTTTATAACACAAGGATTCCTTTACAAGTAAACTAATATTCATATCAATCTATATCTAGAAGATATACACAATATATTTTCTATACTTATCACA